>OZ014431.1:6950318-7213831 GCA_963966015.1 Aphidecta obliterata
TTATAAATGTTGTTACGTGGTTGTCTTCAATTTTGTATAATTCAGAAGTTCTTAGAAATGTATCTTAGTTTTTTTCAACCCATAAATTCAGTAATGGAGCCACAGACGGTTCAACACTCTGTGATTGTTTTGTGTTATGGTACGTATCCATTTGTCGCTGTCATAGAATTCGATGTTAATCTCATATTTCCGAATATTCTAGCCCGTTCCTGACCCGGTCATAAGAAACGGCACGGTTGGCTCCAATGGTTCGCATTTCAGCCTCGGCCACGATAGGAGTAGACTCCGAATGGTCTGCATTTCTGAAATAGCACACCGTTTTCCGAGCGGCTCGCTATTAAATAAATTTTTTTCTATGATTCGCGGACAATTTCATAGAGGTCGGATCGGGGGGGCGTTGCACAATAAAACGAACCGGATATGAATCAATCATTCATCGATTTTATTTCTATGAGCGGACCATAGAACGTTAAATCCCTCTCTAGCGCGGCGGCGGCGGCGCGCGGTTTCCCTTTAATTAGTAAATTAACCGCCTATCTGCCCATCACGGCAGGCCTCGTTTTGTTTCCTTTTACGTTTTATCGGCATCGGTGTCTGGAGACGCGTCGCGTTTCAGCTGTCACGTGATGTTTCATGTTGTGCCCGGTCGGAACAGAGACTTGGAAAGCGTTTTTTTCCCGTTTTATTCGGCGTTTTCGGGCGGAGATAATTGGGGAACAGCTGGGAAATCGAGTGGATTTCGGTATTTTTAGTTTCACAATTGGATTGTGCGACAAATAACGAGGATGTTACGTTTTACCGCCAACAGGTGTGGGACGATACGTCACGGGAGATTCGGAGTAATGCGAGTGTATTTGTATGAATTTTTCAAAAACTCCCCGACTAATTGTCTTCCGCCGTGAATCATTCACGACCGACGCGATCGCTTATTGTCAATAAGACCTGGGGCGGGTGCCGGAGTGCGGAACGTTGTAGGGTCCCATTTGCGAGTACGAGGGTAAAATAAACATTCGTTTTCGCTAAAAGTCATCAAGAATTCAGGAGAGAGTGGGTAGAGTGCCTTTCATTGTTCCGGATTGGACTTCGTTTTCCGCGTTGTTTCAGCCCCTCGACGGGACTCGCTCATGGAGAGGGTGCACGAGGAGTTTCTCCATCTCGAAAAGTCCACCCGGGAGAGATTTTTGGAACTGAATCCGGCAACCTTGACCAAATATGACAGATGCGGTACATCAGATCTACTTTGCGGTATATTGGATCTACTTTGCTGTTAATTAGATCTACTTTGCGGTACATTAGATCTACTCTGTGACAGTAGTGAAATGATGGGAAAAAGGGAGCAGGATCCAAATCGATTTCGAGAGAATGCAAACATTTCGATTCGATGACCCCTCCGTAATTCGCGGAATTACGTCGGCCGATCCGTCAAAGATCGAGTGATCGGCAAACATGGCTTGTTTGAGGTAAATACGTATCATAAAGCGCCGGCCGATCATTGAGGGAGCCGCTAAAAATTACGGATCAATGGGTACGTATAGAAAACACACTTTATAAACTGATAACGTTACTCACTTTTATTCCCTTTACAGGCGTGCCGCCGCGTTGTACTTTATAGGTATGTGTTCGCGTCAGATAAGATAACATCGACTCTGGAATCTTAATGAGCTCGACGGGACGGGGATACCGCTCAATTTGGGGGATGATGAATCACCACCGATGAATCAAGGTGAAAAAAGATGGAGAAAAGCGGTCACCCATCCAAGTACTGAACCCGCTCAACGCTGCTTGGCTTCAAGTCACGTCAAACTCACCCCCAGTTTGTGAGAGACTGATCAAACCGTGGTATATCTTGACCCCGATGTCAAATCAATGCGTGTCTCTGAAAAGTTGTTTAGTGGAAAATTTACTAACTTCTTATTGTTTGTTTAACATGAGGTGACACTATACCGAGACAAACCGGCCGTCAGTATGACACAGCCCCCTTTGAGTAGAACGAGCGCTCAAAAAAAGATTTTCCGATTCTCGTGAAACGGCCGATTTCATGCATCAGGTGATTTTTTTTCGACACTTCCATTTATATATAACCCTACATATTCTGAAATGAAGTATATAATTATTTCTGATGTGAATATCATCATTATTGTCGAATCGATCGATTCAGGCACATTGAAGATATTGGAAGTTGAAGAAAAATTTACTCCATTTCTGGTGGAACGACCGATTTCATGCATTAACTGAATCTTGAAAAATTAATTTAGTTGATATATTGCAACTTGAATCGATCGATTCAGGCAAATCGAAGATATTGGAAGTTGAAGAAAAATTTACTCCATTTCTGGTGAAACGGCCGATTTCATGCATTAGGTAAATATTGAAAAATTCATTTAGTTGAGATGTAGCAACTTTTTCGCTACATTTGAACCGATCGAATCAGGCAAATCGGAGATATTAGGAGTTGAAGAAAAATTTACTCCATTTATGGTGAAACGGTCGATTTCATGCATTAGCTGAATATAGAAAAATTCATTTAGTTGAGATGTTGCAACTTGAATCGATCGATTCAGGCAAATCGAAGATATTGGAAGTTGAAGAAAAATGTACTCCATTTCTGGTGAAACGGCCGATTTCATGCATTAGGTAAATATTGAAAAATTCATTTAGTTCAGATGTAGCAACTTTTTCGCTACATTTGAACCGATCGAATCAGGCAAATCGGAGATATTAGGAGTTGAAGAAAAATTTACTCCATTTCTGGTGAAACGGCCGATTTCATGCATCAGGCTGAACATTTCGAAGATCTTTTTTTTCTTTCGGAAGTTATCGTGTTTACGGACGACCGGATAGTCGTTCAAGCATTTTTTGCCCATAATCGAAAGTAACAGACATAGAAACAAGCTCGTAAAAGTGTAATTAAAACGCTTCCCGAGAATGGATTGCGCCACAATCCCGCACCTCGCCAACCAAAAACAACCGATCTTTCCAGCCTCTCTACATCCGCTAATCGACTCCATTAATCCTCAATTTTCCGTGCCGGAGATCAAAGCGACCTTTGCGCCGCGAAACGACAGACAATAGACAAACGGCGAAATCAGAACGATCGAGTTAATATTCACACTCGTCTGGCCCCGGCTTCAAACGAAAAATCTCGTGGCACCATCCGAACAAAGCGAGGCGAAAGGCGACTCTCCGATCTTGATCCCCTCACTTTCGCCTCGAGTGGGTCGCGAAAACGCGCCTCGTCGGCCAGATCAAAGGCTCTCGGCTCTCCCGTAATTTTTAAGTCCACACCGGGGGAGCGGGGAGGGGCGGACACCGCGACACCGCACCGTTTCGACGGCGCTCCCTTTGATGTCGCGCCGCCGAGCGTGATGCCACTTTGCGGACGTTTAGCTATTATCGGTCTTCTTTTAATATTGCGTCGGTTTTCCAGGACTGTTGCGGATACATCCGGGATGATTGTTTTCTGGCAGACGTTGGAAAATGTCCGCGACCATCAATCACTCCCGCGTCCAATTTTCCAATCCCGATAAGCCGATGAAGCCTAAAACGACCCGGGAAATAAATGGGACCCGTCCGTCTCTCTAACAGAAGAGACGTACGACGAGGTTTTAATGGAAAAGGCAATGAATCGTGCTAGTCGTTCCTATGCACATGCCGAGACCAGTCGCAGAAGACGTTTAATGAAACGTCATTCAGTGAAGGAGGGAAAAAACGGCGAAAGATCACCGGGAGAACCTTGATTAGCATGACGAGAGCGGTCTTCATGGTTGACTGCATGGGAATGAGATAACGAAATCGTAAAAGGCCGGAGGTATAGTGACTTCATATAGGACCGTGACGACAATAGATGTCCACTTTTTGATTGGTTGTTAGAATAAATTCAAATAATATCACCAAAAATTCAAGAACCTTCAAACATCGTATAGTCAATTTAGGAGATTCGATCAATTTATAAATTATTATATTTTCAAAGAGAGTTCATTCTTATTGAAAAGAAAAATATGAATTGGTTAATATCATCAATTTTGAAAAGTTAAGTTTAGTTATGTTTATGAAGAAAATCATAATGAAGATGTGCATGTGAAGATAGAAAATGTATCAAGAATGTTGGCATACCATGGGAATGCGATATTAAAAAATTTGGAAGGAATAAAGCAGGCCAATTGACAATTGAGAGAAACGTCAGAGTGGAACTGATTTTTTTTCAAAAACTTTGCAGAAAGGTTGGTTTGAGAGAGGAAAAGTATAGTGAATGGTATTTGGAACTTTGCCAGGAGGAGATTGAATTGCTTGAATTGATTTGGAGAATGAAGGATATATCAAAACGGCGTGCTGAATATAAGAAGGGGAATTGAAGTTGGAGTGAGTTGAAAATAGTGAGTGCACTCACCTATTGAACGTTATAATAGAGTTTAGATATTATAGTTTTAGTTTCTTTTGATAGTTGAAGTTGGTTTTTTGTAGAATTAGATATTGATTATATAATTTTGTAAATAAAAAGATTTATTTTGATTGTTCACCTTGGAACCCTCATTGAGATAGAGTCATCCACCTCAACTTTTGATCAGGCTTATTCATCAACATCGGATTGGAAATATAAATTTGAAAGAATTTTATTTTAAAGAAACGTCCTCTCTTGTCATTGATTAACCAGATTGTCATAAATGGAAAAATAAAATTATAAATAGATTTATAAATATAATATTCTGTTAAAAATAAATTAAAAAAAAGAAAAGTTCATGTAGACGATTTGCGAGTAAAACGGTGACTGGTCACTCATTTTGAGTACGGTTTTCTGAAGGTCCTTATAATATTTTCAAAGAGGGTTCAGATTATTTTAAAATAAGAAAAATATGAATTTGTTATAATGATTAATTGTAAATAGTTAAGTTTAGTGAAGTTATGTTTATGAAGAATGAAAATGTATCAAGAACGTTGGCATACCATGGGAATGCGATATTAAATCATTTGGAAGGAATAAAGCAGGCCAGTTGATAATTGAGAGAAACGTCAGGGTAGAAGATCGATATTTTTCAAAAAGTTTGCAGAAAGATTGGTTTTGCGAGAAGAAAAGTATAAAAAATAGGATTTCGAAGTTTGTCAAGAGTAGATTCGTGGATTGAATTATTAGAATTGATTTGGCGAGTGAAGGAGATATCGAAACGGTGGGTTGGTTAGAAGAAGGAAAATTGGAATTGGAAATAGAAGAACATATAGTGAGTGCACTCACCCATTGAACGATTATTCAGAGTTTAGATATAGGTATTAGTTTTAGTTACTTTCGATAGTTGAATTTGGTTTTTTGTAGAATTAGATGCTGATTATATAATTTTGTCATCGATTTACCAGATTGCCATAAATTGAATATGTAATAAAATTATAAATAGATTAACAATATTCTGTCGAAAATAAATTAAAAAAAAGGAAAGTTCATATAGACGATTTGCTAGTAAAACGAAGGCTGGACACTCTTTTTGAGTGCGGTCTTCTCAAGTTTTCTATAATATTGTTTTTTCTGGATTTTTCTAGTTACTCGTAGATGTATAATATATTTATATTTCAAATTGCAATTGTAAAAGTCAATCAAACAATAGATAAATTTGTACATTGGGCTTTCATAAATTTATTGTTATTCATATTTGAAATACAACTTTTCAATAAAAAAGAAGAAGAAAAATAGTTCAATGTTCCGAAGAATCTAATATCTCCTAGAAAAAACATCCCATTTCCTTCTATAATAATGAAGATTTCGCTTAATTGATATCTGATATATCATTCCAATTTTGATTTGGCTTGTGACAGTCAGGATGTTATACTTTTGAAAATTGCATCGTTGCTGCCGGTCCGAAAATTTAACAAAATTTACTGAACTTAAAATGTTAAGAGGATATTCATTATTTTTTTTGGAATAGGGCATTGTTTTGGAACTTCTCAGACATGGAAGCTACCTTAAAACATTATAAATCCATTATTTCCACTCAAAATATGAATATTGAAAGAATGTCCTGTCTTTGCAATAATATACTTTATTTTCATAAATTGAAAAGTTAAATTATTAATAAGAATCTTAGTAGATAAATTCTGTATACAATAGTATAATCATAAAATATTCAAAAGTGCCGTCAAAGAATCACCGAATGTGACGGACGTTGCACATTTATTTCAGATATTTAGAGTTTAATTTGAATAGTTTTTCTAAGGCAATGATTGAGTAACCATCCAATTATAAATCAAGTTGCAGATAAAAATTCGAAAGTATTCATTTAATATTTGAATATTCCGTTGAAAAAACTGCTATTCTAGTACTATTTCATTTGATTTTGACGCAACATGGCGCCTGGCGGAGCTTATACCCCTATTGTCGCCACTGTCTTGTATAAAATCACTGTAGCCGGAGGAAGAGGACCGACAGACAGGCGTCAACGTCGTTCGGGAACGCACACATCGGTAGAAATAGATTGGAGCCGATATCAAACTGTCATCGCCCGGCCGCTTCCCCATGAATCTCTGTGTTTATGGAACAGAGAGCGATCTAATCCTTTTCTTCTGTGCGAGATGGCCGCGGCCGTAAAAACATACCTCGGTAATTGTACCCGGGGTGGATTTCCGAGAATCGGTAACCCGGATAAGCCTCTCGACCGGCTACGAGTCGAAGATCGGTTCCATCGGAATGCGTCCACGTGTTTTATCACGCATAGTCGCGTAGGAATTCCGGATTGTATAGGAATTTCATAAAAATCGCAGAAATATTCCAATAAATCCCTCTGACCGTGACATATTGCCCGGCATTCCGATTTCTGGAACGCGTCACTCGGACCATAGAGATGAATAAATTAAAATTTTCACCGCGGCGGAGAAACGGAAATGAAACGTCCGCGACTAGAATTTCGATAACCGACAGATGGGAGACGGCGATAGTGGACGTTGAACCATTGTTGCCAATATCCGTATCGATTGACCCTTCTATTCCCGAACATAAACACTATAATGACTCATAGAATACTCTCGAAGGTTTGTTCTGTGACAAAACTTGACGTGTCGTCGTTGCACAGAAATGAAGAAATCCGTGGATGGATGCGCCTCAATTACGGCGGATAATTCCGGTCCGAATTTGCATAAACCCTCGATATAACCGGAGGTAGTGAGGGCACCGCCCCGTTTTTATAATTTACGCCGAGAAGTGATGTTTAGTTCGCCTCGCTCGCCATCATTCTTCGAGATGCCAGTCGAAGACCGCGGTTACCTGGACTATCTGCTGCGTGGATTATAATTACGGGCGGCTCCGATTGAGGATGAAAGAGGACGGGTCGAGAGGAAAGAGACGCGCCGCGGCTGAAACGAAACGGCCGATGGACAGATGTTAGGAGATCGGGGGCCAGGCACGTACCAGGCCGTTTCTGACATGTACTCACTTCTCACGCACTCATTTCGCGGGTATTTTCGACGGGCGGTGTTGCCAATTTCGGAGGAGACAATAGAAAATTAGATTAATATAAACTCCAACAAAGTCCTCTTATTGGCAACTCTGTGTGTGCTCTCGACTTTTCTCAGTGTTCAAACAGAAACATGTCTTTCGGACAAACTAACCATAACTAACCAATGTCCATTCGTTGTGAAAATTTTCAAGAAAAATAAGGTTATACCAAAAATCCGGCGTTACCCCCCTGTAGAAAGAAATGAGACTCATTTACGACCCGGCCTACCCCCCTCAACCACTGCATGATGATACCTAGAGAGGTTGGTGAGGCAAATCCAGGAAGGACCGATTCCGAGAATCGAGCACCCTTATTTGCCGACGACTATTAGAGGGCGAGGCACCCCGTGGTGAAGTTCTCAATTTTACACGGAATTATTATCTGGACAGGCGGTCAGCTCTTTTCGTGCCGTGAAGAAAGCTTTTTTTTTCTGTTTATTGTGACGCCTGCATGCCGGCAAAAAATCAGCTGTCGGATGATTGTCGTTTATGGCTCGGCCGGTATGTACAATTCGGATGGCCCACTCTGTACTTATAAATTCCAAATAAAAATTCAAGAAAGAAAAATACTTGAAATAAACATTGACAATGTCGAAATAAAAATCTTCAAAGAAACTAAAAAATATGTAAAATAAAAAGAGGGACCAAACGTATCACCCTTCTAGATAATTTCAGGGCAATAACAGTCAATCGTTCGTCAATAATCGAAATCTACCGTCGGCGACTTCAAAGGCTTCCCAGATATCGTCACTTAACGGAAACGAACATTAAGAATCTGTTTCCGCATTCGTTCCGAAAATTTCTGGTGGCTTATCTTGGTGCGACCCTTAAGAAAAACAACCCCACCCTCGGTGTCGGCACGAGTCAAAGGGGTACCTACCAGGTCGTGCATAATGCGTCACACGATAAAAAGGGATTATTCTGTTTGTCTGGTGGCGGCTTCGGGATGGGGTCATAAATGGATTTGAAGGTTTCGAAGTCTTCTCCGGGCAAATATTGATATTGTGACACTCTTCCCCTCATTGCTTTAATCTCTCGAAGATTCAACTTGAAATATCAGAAAACGTCTGCCAAATATGACACGTAAGTTCTTCTGTGTGAAAGAAATGTCAAAAATATTGCGCTCAATTTTAATAAATTATCAAGAAAAATGAAGCAGCTTACACTGAAATGAAATCAACTTTTATTTCTTCAACATGATGTATTTTCTTTCAATTGAATAAATGAATAACGGAAATAAAATTATTTATTTGTTAATTTTCCCAAATACAAATAAATCATAACATTCTTCTTCCTGTTTTCAACGCCTCAATTCTGCACAATGTTCATCGATTTATGATGATATACATTAATTGATTCCAGTTCTTTTATCAAACTTGTCTACGCAAAAAATTTTAACTACAAAAATATCAATAAGAAATTTCTGTGATAACTCAAAATCTAATTCTCTAATTCAGTGTTTCACTGGATCACAGATTTTTTCATTCATTGATCTCCTAAGGGAAGAATCCTTCTGCACAATGTTCATCGATTTATTATAATATATATTGATTGATTCCAGTTCTTAAAATATTTTATCAAACTTATCTACGCAAAAAATTGTAACTACAAAAATATCAACAAGAAAGTTCTGTGATGACTCAAAATGTAATTCTCTAATTCAGTGTTCCACTGGATCACTGATTTTTTTCATTCATTGATCTCCAACTTCTGATACAATTACACCGAGTTTTTGCAAGAATGAAACATTAAAATCTCATTATAACGTAAAGAATCCAGGCCCGGAAGATGACAGATAATTCGAGAAGTAATTATCTACAAATCATAATAATTCAGGTATTCTCAATGATATAACATAATGGAATTCGAAATTACTCTTTAAAGTCGATACATCACGACTCATCATTTTTACCAGGTTTGAAAACGTTAAATTTGAAGGATTACTCCTCTGGAATTCCATAGTCTATTGGCGAATGAGCATTAATGAATTGAAACTTGATAGGAAGGTATATTCTCCGATAAGCTATCAGAAAAACAGACTTGCTTCAGCGAATTCAATATAAACCAAGAACTAATCATATAAAATTGTTTACATCAAAAATTGGCACTTGTACCTTGAAAACATCAATTTCATTATTACATTCTTCAAGATTTCCTGTTTGAGGTTGTTCTTTCTTGATAACTGAAGAGGAGACCGAATTTAAATGGAACTTCGAAGATTACCATCTATTCGAAATGATAAGGTCTTCTAAGCTGATGGTGAAAATAAGCTCTAACTTTCCTTCTACTCTTGACAAAGTGTAGGTTTTCAAAAAAAATCCTATTGAATACTGTACGAATAGTAATTCGATTCAATCTCACCGTCGATTAATGTTTTGGGACCACTATATAACCTATAATTGATGTATCAGAAAATACCAATTAATCTATAGAATGTCATTAATGAAGCCCGTTCAGAAAAGTTCCAAACAAACACAGAATATTCAGGACGAGACTCCCTGCACAACCTACCTTTCAAAGTTACTTCCAGTTATCCAAAGGCCCAATGTTATTTTGGTAACAACACTGCACATTTTAACGTAAAACCATTTTTAACGAACGAAAAACGCGAATGAAGCATCAGCTGAACATCGAACCGTCGAACTTGTCGTGAAACAACGGCCGAAAAATCGACATCAAAACACGTAAATAAACTCTATATTCAGGCACTGTATCATCACAAACTGAAATCTAAGGCCGCCATGAGAGGTTTCGTGGTGATCGGGGCATGCGCCACCTGGTTGACAACTGTTGAACTAATCAGCGGACTCGCGAGGACCAATCGGGAGGCGGCGACGAACACGTTGGATCGCTCGACGCGGGTACGTTCGGAATTCGAACGGGACGGAGGAGGAAGCGAATGTCTGGATTGAATAGCCCACTACAATTTCGAGCCTGAAAAGCGTTTGCGGCCAAAGTGGGGGCGGGAAAGGATACATTAAAAGTAGATTTGTTTCGGCAAGGTTCGTACCGGTTCGTGGATCTCCGATCTCCGAGTTGGAAATTCCGTAACTTCGATCTGCGGGCTCTGCGGCGCACATTGTTTATGTAAACATTGTCCATTGTCCTAGCTGCTATTACATTTTTCGGTGAATGAACGAATTATTGAACTTTTTGAAGTTGAATAAAATCTCATTTGTGCTTATTATTATTCTCAAATTTATCGAGTAATTTAGAGGAAAATGGCAGAACAAGAAATGTAAGTACTCAGTGAAATATAAATCTTTTAACATCCACTTTAAGTTTTAAGTGTATGTACAGAAAATATGAAATCTGTAGGGTAGCAGAATCTTCATCAAGAAAAATTTCGGCACAGCGCATCATCTGCCCTTTGTGTACGAATGTGCAAGGATTTTCGTTCCATAGATTACTCTTGAAACATTTAAAAGATTTTCACGAAGTTGAGATAACTCGATCCAGTCAGCAATTTTCGAATTTCGAAGAATTCACAGTCTGGAGAAACCTAGGAAACAGGGAAGTGGATTATGCTTGCCAGACAACCAGAAAAGATAAGAAAGGAGAGAAAATAATTATTTATAATTGTAATAGAAGTGACACAAAAGGTATAATTTTTGCATTCACAATGTGGGAGAATCTTATATATATGATGAATTTTTTTAAGGATATATTTCCAATAGCAAAGATCGTAAGCGTAAAATTGGGGGTACTATAAAGATTAAAGGAGTGTGTCCATCAAGAATCGAAGCTAGAATTCTGATTAATGGTGAATATTTGAAAATGCGGGATCTAATTTTAACCGTTTGATCATTTTCACTTTATAGGGCAGGTTACCACTGATTTTATAGAAACCCATATAGGACATGAGGATGAGCTCCGTACCAAGCGATTGAAAAAAACAGAGGAATTGCAGATTGTGGAGAAGTTGAAAGAAGGTGTTCCCAACAACAGAATTCTCCAAGATGCAAGAAAAATAGCAGATGAGAATTTAACAAGAATGAATGTATTGACACCACAGGACTTGATAAACATCAGATTGAAATTTAATATAGATAATCGAAGGCATAAAGATGACATGGTAGCAACTTCATTGAAAATTCAAGAGTGGAATCAACAAGGTCGAAATCAGGCATTTTTATTTAAAAATATTGGTGAGGGTTTGTTTTCAAGTCGTAACGTAGTGTAGATTTTAAGAATATTTAGATAGCTGGTATTAGATACCAGATACCATTAGATATCATAAGACCTTGCGGTCGCAGTGAAATATAACCCCCTTTTCAAACTATTAACTATTAGTTGGTATTAGGTAGAGATATGGATCGACTCGATTCATTATCTTAATATTTTTGACTTGATCATCGTGTATTGGGTGCATGTTAGTTAGGATAAAATAGTGCTTATTTAATTCCAGGGGATAGTTATCCTGGTTTGTTGGAAGAAGATTTCGCTGTTGGCTTTATGAATGGGGTGATGGAAAAGAAATTGAAAGAACATGGAAGCATTATATGTATAGATGGCACACATGGCACCAATCAGAGAAATTGGGAATTAACTATAGTATTGGTGAAGGGTGAAAGCAACACTGGATTCCCAGTAGCATTCTTCATTAGTAATAGAAAAGATCAAATAATTCAAGAAATTTTTTTTACAGCATTTAAATCTAGGCTAGGTAGATCCATAGAGGCTGATTTCCTTATGAGCGATGATGATCCCAAATACTATAATGCATGGATCAAAGTAATGCAACCCGAAAAGCCATTGAGAAGACTTCTATGCAGCTGGCATATAGTCAAAAATTGGAACATCCAAGGCCGCAGAAAGCTTCAGGACCCCAAAATGAGGAAGGAAATGAAGATGGAATTGAGGAAAATCCATCAAGAATTAGATGAAACTAAATTTGAAAGTCTAGTAAACAACTATTTTGGACGCTTGGAAGAGAATCATGAAAATGGTTTTTTGAGTTATTTGAAAACGTGAGTGCAATGCTCTTTCCATTCATATCCTGTATATTCTCCTTCGACAAAAAACTCTTAGAAGCTACATAAGAAATTCAATTCTTATTCCATAGGCTTGTGCAGGTTTGATTATTCACTTAATATAGAAATCTTGCCTTACAAATCGAAGATCAAGTTCAATTACTGTTGGATTGATTTTAGCCTGCTTTAACTGATTGTGTTTTTTCAGCTATTATTTCCAGAATAAGGAGAGAATTATGATGTGGGCCTATTGCTATAGAAAAGGGGCTGGAATAAATACCAATATGGCAATAGAAAGTCTGAATAAATATTTGAAATACAATAAAATGGAAGGAAAAAAGAATATAAGGTATTTATCTAGTTATTATTTGAAATCCTCATTAAATTTAACTTTATTCCAGGGTAGAAAAGCTATTGGATTTTTTTGACCAAATAGTGGATGAGAAGATGTGGAAACAAATTCTTCTCAGGGAAAGACCAAATGCTAACAACTACTATCATAGGGTTACTGTGGAAGCACATTGTAAATCCCTCATGATGAAAGAAAATGTGGAGAATGTTGGTAAGAATTGTTTTAGAGTGAAATCTCAATACGAAGATAAATATTATAATGTTTCGATCATCACTTCTTGTGATGAAGATTGCCGAATGGGATATTGTGCAGAATGTAAAATATGCTTACACCAATATAAATGTGACTGTTCTAGTAACAGTATAAAAACCATATTGTGTAAGCATATACATGCTGCATTTATGTTTGGTCGGAGAAGCGATTCTGTTTCAGATGGAGATTCTGATGAAGCTACAAGCTTACATATAAATGAACCTACAACCAGTCGAATGGCATACCAGGATGATGTTAAATATTTCATGGAAGAATCGGCATCCAAACCAGAAAGTTCAACATCATTCAATCGTTACGATGAAAATGTAATGTAGCTCAAGCTGTGTTTTGATATTTTCTCTTGAATATTTTGATGGTGCTTTTATAGCCTTCTGATGAGGAATTACTGAAGAAAATTCAATTGTTGGACCAGGAAAAAAGAAAGGAATTGAACAGATGGCTGAAGGCATGCACAGAAAGCCAAAGAGAGATATGCCAAAAAAGGGGAATAGAAAAACAAACCTATTATCCTAGGAAAAATTGAATATGTGTTGAATGAAGTGTTTTAATTTCTTCAACTGAAGTGGTAGAATATTTTCAGATTTTTATCGAGCATATCATTTCAAATCTTCTTTCAGGAAATCTTTAAACAAGCATGATGACCAGATAATTATTTTTCAAGAGACCCATACAACAACAGAGTAAAATCATTGTAACGAGAATATGTACTAATTCGATTTTCTGCTTAGTCTTATTCAGCGTCTATTAAATTTTGTAAACACTCACAAGGACTACAAGGAGGCAGGGTTTTTTCTGCTGAGGTTTTTCCCTGAGCTCTTGTATTATAGGCAGAATTGTATAGTACCCCATTGCACCAACCTCAGCTAACACTTTTTGTTTGATTTTGTATTACAATAAAAGTAATGAAACATTTTTATTTTGAATTCTACAATGAAATCCCAATCTCGGGGCTTAAAATGGAACAAAATCATATTAATTTCTTCTATTGCGAAATGAATTGAAAAAAAATTATAAATGGGTAGCCAATACACCTTACTATTTGATGAAGAAATTCTTAATCTCTTCAATTGCTAAATAAACATGGGAAATATGATAATTGGGTAGATAATACAAGTCAAATTTCTTTTAGTTGAAATTATAATTTCTACATGAAAAGAGCAAATAATATTTCGAGGAATGTTTCTCAGTTGTAGGTTTCCACATTAAGAAAAATTTGAACTATTATACTAAAGGTTTATAACGTTAGAGCTGAAAATGAATAGGGTGATGATTTCATCTGATAACCACTACATTTTTCTTGGTATAAAATGGAAAAAAATTTCTTTTCAATTAATTCACTCACGGCAGACACAAAACTTTCTATTGTTTATTATAGTTTTGATAATACATGTGGAAATATTTTAATGAGAAATTAATTGATTTCTATTGGTAAGTTTACGTTTCGAACTCTATTTCTGACCGGCCACAGAAAACAGTGGAGTGTTCAAAGTGTCAAAATCAGATGTTGGCGCTACCAAGAGAAGCCTACTAGCGCGCAGGTCAGGTTTTTGCTTTACATCGGCATACTGTAACTCTTGTGCCAATTTTACTTTTAATGTATCCTGGGCGGGAATGGGTTCTGAGGGCACTTTCGGTAATTTGGCTTCATTTTTCCCATTCAGATTTGATGGGGTTGAATGGAGGGTTGCGATTCTTTTCGCTTTCACGTTTTCGCTATTGTTCCCTTTGTTACGGCGGAATTTCGGGGGCTCCGTCGAACACGCGTGGGAGATGTCCGGGTTTCGCATAAACACTTGAATCAAGTAGAGGTTATTATTCTTAACCCCTGATCGCTTGCGATAAACAATTCAATAATTCATACAACATGGTGGATGCGTGCATCGTTTATTTATTTGGCGGATGCGCTGAAGTGGATAATTGAATTCGAAAATGTATTCTTAGACGATTTAATGAAAGTTGAATTGTATGCCATCTGTGATGTAGATTAAACTATACTCGTATTCTCTGAATCCATACTTCTTCTCGAACTTTTCTTTCCGGGACCGAACGAATTTGAAACTGCAGACTTGGTCAGTCTACTGACCGTGAATCGTGGAGTACTTCTGTTGAAACCCTACGTAAATGAAGAAACCATGATTAGATACGAAATAAATATAATTCCTGAACTTACGAATGGCTTCCTGATCGCTTTGTCCAACTGTCCTTCGCTAAACTGCGGGTTCAAAACTTTCCCGTCGTAGATACTCTTCGGAACCTCCTCCGGTATGGACTGTCTTCTAACCGACCTCTTGAACTTGTCGTTCGGCAAGACCAAAACGTTCTTCTTTATGTCCTTGATAACGGTCTGTGTTCCTTGGCTCTCCGTCCCTCTGTGTCGCTCCTTCATATTCTCGAATGACGTTTGCGCCGAAATGCAACTCTTTATCGCTATTTCGGTCTCTATGAACGCGTCTGTGGTCCTCGGGGAATCCCAGGTGGGTTCTTCGTGAGTGAAATCCGTGGTTTTCGACGTGTGCAGTCCGAAAAGTTCCGGGAAATCTTTGGAGATGGACTTTCTTCTTTCCGACGACAGTTTGGGGGTTGGCGGCAAGTTGCAGTAGGATTTATCGGTGCAAAAGCTGATATCGGATGAGGATCTCTTCTCCTCAACGTACCGACGGAAATACTCATCGTAACACTCGAAGGAGTATCTGTTGGGATCGTAATCTTTCTGACGCTTCTTGTTGTATAAATTCAACAGCGATTTGGAACTGGACAACTTCGGAGGGTACTTGATGTCCTCGCGTAGGCGGTTCTTGGACTTGCAGTGGTAGGCCTTGTAGACGTGGGGCTCCAGTATTTTTTTGGCGTCGTAGAGGGGCTTGTGGGGCACGTACAAGACCGGCACGATGTAGTAGGGTAGACTGGCGACGTCCTCGTCGATGACGGGCTTCGTGTATTTCTTCGGCGAACACAGGGTTGATTTGCTGGGGGATCTATGGTGATGGTAGGGCATGCAGAGGGTCGACTTGCTGGGGTTTTTGCCGTGGTGCGGCACGCATAAGGTGGACTGGCTCACGTGGAAATCCTTCTCGAATCTGCTGCGATACGGAGGATCGATTCTCGCATATCGATCGTACTTGTCCCTCTCGGAGAATCCGTATTTGTGGTCGTATGGGCTCTTCTTGTGGTGTCTGCTCTCGAAATGGTCCTTGAAATCTTCCATGGCTAAAGCAACTGGAAAAACAAGGTTCAGTAAGAAATATTGTTCAAAACTTTGGTTCCAGAAGGAAATCACGTTTATGGGACTTTTTCTGTTTTGCAGAAATGCGCTGTTGCCAAGTTGGCCACTTCGGAAGATTGGAAATCTAAAATGGTCATGGTACGAGAAGTTGATATTCTAATTCATCAGGTGAATCTTGATGATGAAAACATTGAAAGTTTTCGAAAATGCGCTGTTGCCAAGTTATGGACGCTGAATATCATTGAAAGTCAATTCATTATAATTTAGGCTAGAAAATATTAATATAAATCTGCCATATTATTCAACTGTAGTTTTTTTCCACTTTTTCGAAAATGCGCTGTTGCCAAGTTGGTCTTTCTGAATAAGTGGAAATTTGATATAAAGATGGTACGAGCAGTGAATATTATTTTATTTCATCAGGAGAATCTTGTTTTACCATTGACAATTTTCGGAAATGCGCTGTTGCCAAGTTATGAACGCTGAAAATCATTGAAAGTCAATTCATTATAATTTAGGATAGAAAATATTGATATTAATCTGCCATATTAATCAACCGTAGTTTTTTTTCACTTTTTCGAAAATGCGCTGTTGCCGAATTGGTCATTCTGAATAAGTGGAAATTTGATATAAAGATGGTACGAGAAGTGGATATTATTTTATTTCATCCGGTGAATCTTGTTTTACTATTGAACATTTTCGGAAATGCGCTGTTGCCAAGTTATGGACGCTGAAAATCATTGAAAGAAGATTTATTATAATTAAGGCTAGAGAATATTAATATAAATTTGCCATATTAATCAACTGTAGTTTTTTTTCCACCTTTTCGAAAATGCGCTGTTGCCAAGTTGGTCATTCTGAATAAGTGGAAATTTGATATAAAGATGGTACGAGCAGTGAATATTATTTTATTTCATCAGGAGAATCTTGTTTTACCATTGACAATTTTCAAATGCGCTGTTGCCAAGTTACGAACGCTGAAAATCATTGAAAGTCAATTCATTATAATTTAGGATAGAAAATATTGATATTAATCTGCCATATTAATCAACCGCAGTTTTTTTTTTCACTTTTTCGAAAATGCGCTGTTGCCAAGTTGGTCATTCTGAATAAGTGGAAATTTGATATAAAGATGGTACGAGCAGTGAATATTATTTTATTTCATCAGGAGAATCTTGTTTTACCATTGACAATTTTCAAATGCGCTGTTGCCAAGTTACGAACGCTGAAAATCATTGAAAGTCAATTCATTATAATTTAGGATAGAAAATATTGATATTAATCTGCCATATTAATCAACCGCAGTTTTTTTTTTCACTTTTTCGAAAATGCGCTGTTGCCAAATTGGTCATTCTGAATGAGTGGAAATTTGATATAAAGATGGTACGAGAAGTGGATATTATTTTATTTCATCCGGTGAATCTTGTTTTACTATTGAAAATTTTCGGAAATGCGCTGTTGCCAAGTGATGGACGCTGAAAATCATTGAAAGAAGATTTATTATAATTAAGGCTAGAGAATATTAATATAAATTTGCCATATTAATAAACTGTAGTTTTTTTTTTCAACTTTTTCGAAAATGCGCTGTTGCCAAATTGGTCATTCTGAAAAAGTGGAAATTTGATATAAAGATGGTACGAGAAGTGGATATCAATCTATTTTATCAGGTGAATCTTGATGATGACAACATTGAAAGTTGTCGAAAATGCACTGTTCCCAAGTTATTGACGCTGAAGATCATTGAAATTCAATTCATTATAATTTAGGTTGGAGAATATTGATATAAATCTGCCATATTAATCAACTGTAGTTTTTTTTTTACACTTTTTCGAAAACGCGCTGTTGCCAAGTTGGTCATTCTGAATAAGTGGAAATTTGATATTGAGATAGTACGAGAAGTGGATATTATTTCATTTCATCCGGTGAATCTTTAACTATTGAAAATTCTTGGAAATGCGCTGTTGCCAAGTTATGGACGCTGAAAATCATTGAAAGAAGATTTATTATAATTAAGGCTAGAGAATATTAATATAAATTTGTCATTTTAATCAACCGTAGTTTTTTTTCCACTTTTTCGAAAATGCGCTGTTGCCAGTTGGTCATTCTGAATAAGTGGAAATTTGATATAAAGATGGTACGAGAAGTGGATATCAATCTATTTCTTCAGCTGAATCTCGATTTAGCATTGAAAATTTCTGGAAATGCGCTGTTGCCAATTTATGGACGTTGAAAATCATTGAAAGTGGATTTATTATAATTTAGGCTAGAGAATATTGATATAAATCTGCAATTAATTAATAATAAATTAATCGACTGTGGTATAATCACTTTTTCGAAAATGCGCTGTTGCCAAGTTATGAACGCCGAAAATCGTTGAAGGAAGATTTATTTGAATGATTGCGTACACGATTATTCATGTTTCCAACAAAGAAAAATCAAGTCTAGAGCATGAATAAGTCCTTATCAAGACGTGTCGCAGAATAGTCGATATACCTTGTTCGGTCAAATTTATTTTGTGGCTTCGAAATGGGATCGTTAGTGATAATCAATTGTGACGTTGGGAATACGCGATGGAGCGATGTGGTACTCACCAAAATGCAAAACGTGAATTTGGACAAAACTACAATTTCACACGTCACACCACATTCATTCGACGTGACACCTGACAGTGGTCCCAAATCATGGCAACTCTCAAAAATCAAGTTCGCGATTTTGAAATATCCGAATCAACGTCAAAATTTCAGTAATTTCATGAGAATAAAATATTCGATAAACAATCCTGAGGAAATAAAGGAAACGTTCCACGCGACGGCGACGACATGGCAGTGGTTGGCAAAACCGATTTCGAATTCTACGCGAAATTCGCCAAGCCCCTTATACTAACCCTAAACTGCACCGAGGGTGAGGAATCATAAAACTCTTTACAACCAACCAACAATTTCTCTTCTTCAGATCGTATCTTGGCGGCGTCATGGTTCTCCAAGCTCAGAGACGAGACCAGCGGTCCGGAAACCCTCCGCCTCGACTACCTGAAGTTGCTCCTCTTCGTCCTCCAACGACACCGGCTGGCTGGGCCCTTCGCCGTGAACCCCAACGCCCAGGAGCGGCTCGAGGAGTTCGGGGAAGACTATGACGTGAGTTACCCAAATTTACAAACCACTCGGTTACCCCCAGTTCCCGCAGTTGGCGGCGGTGGCCAGGGACATCATCGAGAGGGAGCAGAAGGAGAAAAAGGCGCTGTATGTGAAGAAGATGAGGGGGGAGGTCGGGGATTGGCCCCCGTTCAGCACGGATTACTCTTCGGATTTGAGGGAGTACGTGGCGGCCCAGGACATCCCGAATTTCGGGGTGCACGTCTATTACGCCATCTCCAAGGATCCGATTTTGGACTGGGAGAATCCCCAACACGCGGTGTTTCCTAGAGGTGACTTTTTTTTGGTGGTACAAGAATGGTTGATATCCGTTCGTTGTTACAGCTGTGAGAAGGATGGAACCTCAAGGCCACATCAGCGAGACCTCGTTCGCCGTTATGGAACCAAGACCTGAAACCCCTGAAGAAGATGAGAAGTGCAAGATCTTGGAAGAGAGTAAGATTCTATTATAGCCCTCAAGGTAGTTATTACAGATTTTCTCTCGAAATCCCACAGCTGGAGTGATGCCAGACGAAAGTATCTTCATGTAAGAACCTTAACAACCCTTGGTATCTCCTCATTTTCTGTAATCTTCCAGGGGAAGAAAAACGAGGGAGAGGAAATCTCCTTACGAAGACGTCGACCGTCCAGCCCCTCCACTCGGCCTCCTACCTGGAGAAGGCGAAGGCGGTCTCCTGGAAGAAGAACTCCCGCCTCCGACCTGGGGTTCGAACCTGATCGAAGTGAGGGAACCCATAGACATGGAAGGACCAGAAACTCCACCTCCTGAGGAGGCGGTATCTCCAGGTGCTTCAGCGGTGGACGTAAGATCCGTTTCTTCCAGACTGGACGCGGAGGATCCCGAAGTGGTCAGGCTGTTGGAGACGTCCTTCAACATGGAAGACATCCTGGCCGAGGTGGACGCGATGGAGACCGAAGAACCGCGAGGGGCGGACGTCTCCGTCGATCCCCTCATCCTGGAGGAGCAGAAGAAGTTCAGGGAGATCGAGGCGGATCTGGATAGGCACGACGCGGCCATCGCCGAGGCCCTGGCTTCCCTGGACGAAGACGAGAGGAGGATGCTGATGGAGATGGAGGCCGAGGAGGCTGTTGGGATGGAGCCTAGGCCGAAACCGTCGCCGGGGAAGGAGGTTAAAGTTGTCGCAGACGAAGATACGGTGAGAAATGAATTTGAATCGAATGTCGATGATGATCTTCTATCTTTCAAGGTTATCAAAGTGATGGTTGAGACCCCGGAGGCGTTGACCGAAACTAAAGATGAGAAGCAGAGGAAAGAGGCTGCGGAGGATAAGAAGAAGAAGCCGGCTGGTAGGACCGGATTGAACAAGGGGAAGGCCAGAGGGGCGATTTTAAAACCCGGCGAGAAGAAGGAATTGGAGGAGCTGGAGAAGAAGGCGAAGGTCGTGGAGACGAAGACTGGGATACCAACAAGTCCTTCCAAGAGACCCGGCGTTCCCAAACCTTCGAAAGGTAACATGGGTTGGTGGAGGTGCCGAGGTTTAATGCTAGGATTTTTCAGCGAAAGTAACCGCGGCAGTGAGCGAGGGGGAAATTCCCTCGGAGAAGGCAAGTACAACAGGTAAAGCCATACCTGGGAAAGGAATACCGAGGAAGGGTATTCCAAGAAGGACTGGTAAGTGAAGTTGAACCACCTTCAGATTGAGTGTTTTCGAAATTTCCTCTTCTATAGCGACCAAGACGCCTCCAACTGAAGGCACGGCGGAAATGCAGGAGATGAAGGAGAGGCTGGAGAAGAAGCTCAACGAGACCAAGGAGGCGTATCCCGATAAGTTCGCGACCGAACAGATGGCGGGCGCTTCGGGACTTCCAGTAAGAGATCACTTTCTGATTCACCTGAAAGATTCACTCGTCTTCCTCTCCACAGCAGGCACCACTAGAGGAGGAAGAGGCTGGAAAAGTCGGAGGTCCAGTGGACGAGGTCGCCACTTTCGTAACCTCCGGTTCCCCGGAGTCGGACGACATCTACGACGAGATGGAGAGGGAATACCAGATCCTGGAGAGGCTGTACGAACTGTACCAACAACGTGAGTCGTCCCTTCGATTTGACCATCTCTTAAGGCTTAGGTTACGTTGTAGTGGCTCCGGATCGGCCGGAAGCGCTGCGAACCCCCCCGATGTTCAGCAAACACCCCGAGATAAGGAAGTTGGGACGGCAGCTGAGGTACCGACCCGACGAGTTCGACGTCCGACCGACCGAAGGCTTCCAGCCGGCCGAAGAGTATTTCGAAGGCGCAGCCGCTCCATCACCATTCGTCGACCCCAGAGAAGCTGGAAGAACCAGGACCCCTCCACAAGCCCCTTCGGGGGCTTCTCTCCCCGAAGAATCGGTGAGTTGTCTCAACTTGATTGCATCTTTCGAATCTCCATCTTGCAGCCTCCGATTGGAACCGGATCTCCCCCATGGGCGACGATAGAGGAACTGAAGAGGATATCGGAGAGGGCCGACAAGGGTCTGGACGTATCCCCCGCCATCTCCGCGAAGGTCGGGATGACCACGCCGAAATCCCCGTCAACCCCTCGAAGACCCTTGAGGAGGGATCTTCGCTTCGAATTCGAGGCGGAAAGTCCGCCCCCGTACGAATCTCCGCCTGCCAGTCCGGAGGAGATGCCCACTCCGGAATTCCTGAGAGACCCCGGTTATGGTCTTCCCAAAGTGCTGACGCAGGAGATGGTCGAGCAGATGTACGCGCACAAGGCAGCCGAGCATGAGGCTTACATACAGGCCGAGATGGCGGAGGAGAGGGCGAAATGGCCGGTCTTGGCACCAAGAGGACCCTCGCCACAAGCTGCTCCTCCTACTCGCGTTTCCCCTACACGCACACCAGGTGATTGATTCAGCCTTTTGGGCGGAAATTCTATCTTTACCCTTACAGGGACTCCTCAACGGAGGCTTCCACCACGACCAGTTACACCTCCATCTGTTGGCGGTCGTGGAACTTCACCGAGAACCCCAGGGACGCCTCAAGGCCTTCCTCCGACCATGCGCTACCAATACAGCACCCCTCCGAGCCTCCAACCCCAACCAGTCGAGGTGCCCGGCGCAGTGGAATTCGAGGAGTTCGACCCGATGCAATACGAAGATATCATCTATCAGACGATGCCCGATCTGGTGCCGGCGGAGCTGGACGAGTTCGACAGCCCCCAGTTCGAGCTGAAGGAGTGGTACGATCCAATGAAGGAGATCCTGGCCGGGGAGGAGGAGGAGATGCTCTTCGATGCCTCCGGAGATATGGCGGAAATGGACCTGGTGCCCGTGGAGGAGGACTACGCGGCGTTCTCCCCGGTGATCACCCTCCAGCAGAGGCTGATGCAGCACGAGATCCCCCAAGGTGAGCCACGTATTCTCTTCGTTCGTCTTCTCATCGAATCCGATGACCAGAATTCCGAGACCCCGGCAGGCCGAAGGCCAAGTCGAGGCAGGTGACGATAGGATCGACGAAGGTTCAGTTGCAGAGGAGGACTAAGCCTTCTGAGCTCGCGAAGGAAACCATCGCGGAAGATTTGACTGGCGAAGGGATCCAGGAGTACGAGGACGCGATGAACGCCGAAGAGGAGGAGTTCCTCAATATATCCCTCGGGGACCCGGATAGAACGGAGTACCTGAAGAAGATGGCCGATGAGGTTTGCACCTACTTCTTACCCCTTCTTCTTTAACTCTGCACCAACAATCAACTTCCCAGGCGCAAGATGTTGGTCAATTGGAAGAGGAGGCACCACCGGACTTGTTTGACGAACAAGACATAAGTTTCGGACCTCCAACACCACCCTCCCCCGACAGACCTCCAAGACCACCATCGCCACCGGTGGAGACCCCACCCATGGGTCCCGGACGGGATTATCTTCTGTACGGAGGAAGCCCGGAGGAATACGACGAGAACATCTTCACGGACGCCGAGCCGGAATATTTGGCCAGCCCAGGGTTCCCAACTCCGGTGAGTAGATCTGGAAGAAACCATAACTTTCCTTACGGCGTCCCTATATGTTTCAGCCGAGGCCACCGACGCCGGAAGCGTCCCCGCCGTGGGCACCTCCGCCCGAAGCTTTCTGGACGGACGACATCTTCGAGCAGCAGGACGAGTCGTTCCTGGCCAGTCCGGGGATGCCGAGGGGGAGAACCGTGGAGGACGACATTAGGGACCTTCCCAGTCCCATCAGGTTGGGACCTTCTCCCTGGGAGCTTCCTTCTCCGCCGGCTCCGGTGCCCGTGCAGGTGCCTCTTGGACCTCTGGGCAGGCCTTTAGGTCCTGGTGACGTTCGAGTTGCGCCCCAGCAAGCGACTGGACGTGGCATTCCGTCTCCAAGAAGGGTAAGTTCACTCGAGGTGTAGATTCGAAATAGAATGTACTGTATTTGTATTGGTACTTTTATGCGGTAAAACTATTACCGACATTACAGTTTTAATGATAACGTAGTCTAAATATGATTCTACTCAGGTGTTAAACTTAAGTATCTCTTCCACCCTTGAGGGTTTAAGATCAACCATGTAATGTTTTGTAGTTTTAAATACCGACTATTTAATCTGAACGAGAGTTCAGAACACTTTCAATTTACGAACACGCGGGATCGCAAACTAATCTCAACTATTTTTGGCCAGCGCAGTGATCAATCTAGGAAGGACTCTACATTTCGTAGAAACCACAGGACCTTCTCATCTCACTAGGGAAATTTATCGGGAAGTCTTAGACAATTAAAACACAATATTTTTAGCACCCAACATAAGAAAATAACAAGTTTATTTCAGAGTGCCAAAAGGTAAAAAAAAAGAACCCCAAGGGGAAGAAAAAAAAACAACCTCCCTCCTTTTCTCGTTCACAAGTAAAGAATATTCCTAAACAGAGGCAAATAATAAAATGGTAAAATGTATCAAAATCAAAAATAAGTAATGATGAGAATGGTAGAATATATCAAAATCAAGTAATAATGAGAGTGGTAAAATATATCAACATCAAGTAATAATGAGAGTGGTAAAATATATCAAAATCAAGTAAGAATGAGAGTGGTAAAATATATCAAAATCAGGTAATAAAGAGAGTGGTAAAATATATCAAAATCAAAAGTCAGGTCATAGAGAGCAATGGGGAAATATATCACAAATGGTGGATGCAAAGATAATGTATCGTAAGTGAAAAACTGTTCACTAAATAACAATATACACAGAAAAAGGTTAGATTCAAGAGGGACTTTCCTTCAGAATGATAGGTGCTACGTCCACACCAACAACTTGAACGGTACGAAGGAAAGATTATTCCAGAATTGCATCCCCTATCCCCTTAATGACTAAATACTAAATTAGGATATAGGGCAAATAGGGACCGAGACCATCTTAACAGGCTCTAATCTCAGTGAAATAAATTCAAGGAATCCTGCAAGTTCGAGCGGTGATTAAATGCTCTACAGGGAGGAAGGTACAACAACTACTTCAATGCAAAGAGATACAATTCTTGATATATCTCCCATGGGGGAATCTCTATACCGCGTCATTATGTTTAGCAGGCACTTATCTCTCCAATTGAGTCTCAAGAATCCAACATATTAATGAACCATCTACCAAGTTTCCCAAGTGGGAGAATTGAAATAGTGGTATTGACTGGGGGTACACAAGTACCTGAAATATGAATAAATATCACAAGCACAAATACGTAATAAATATTAAATGGAGAAACAGTACCAGTATAGTCAACAATCCAGAATAAATAATGTTTCAATGTAAAAGAAATTCACAATGGACTTACTTGCATACGACTATCAAAGAAAACTCTAATAATATACTAGGGATAATGGAAACCTTTGGTTTCGTAAATTTGCTGAATTTTACGACTAACGCTTAACAACCTTACCAGTGTTCTTCGCTTTGTGTATCTGAATATCAGAGCCGAGCAACCACTCTGGTGCATCTCTCTCAAGAAGTAAAAGTGCTATCTCCCTAACCTCCAAAAACCATCGAGTTGAAAAAAATAGAATCACGGTGTTAAAAATAAGAATCACGGAGTTAAAAATATTTGACCGTGTTCGGAATATTCGACTGTGTTCTTCTAATCTACTCTGAAATTGGAATTTTAAGAAACCTCCTCATTTTCTGGATGACAATCTAGGTCCGATCTATTACAACCAACTCACGGACCAAACCTGTTTTATATTTAAAAAGATAAGATATCAGATGAACATCAGACTGTAGAATTTAAAAGCCAGAGCCTTCCACTTCGAGGTTACCTTCCATTTTTCAAAAGAGCTTCTGTGACCACTGATCATTCTTTTTCGGACGGGATCTGCAATCCTGAGTGCATTACCCAAGTAGATTACTGTAAATAAATATAAACCAGCGTTGCGCAGATGTCAGATTTGTACAATAACTCACTTTTCAGGCGATGATGACGTCCCCAATGGGATCGCCGGAATTCGATCCCTCGGCCTTCAGGAGAGAACTGATGGGACATCGCGTGGAGTTCGCGAGGAAGGACCAAGGGTTCCAGGCCGGAGAGGAGATGATCCAGAGGAGAACCCCGATGCCGAGGCGGTACTTCCCAATCCGGGAGCACGCCGGTTACGAGGACTCGGAAAAATTGTACTCCGAGGGTCAAGACTACAGGGAGATGCTGTCCAGGCTGCCTCCGCCACCTCCGCCGGGTCCTTACCCCGAAGAACTGATGGGGTACGAGCACGAGGGGCGTTTCGCTTACCAGGAGACCATTTTGGACCAACCGATGCCTCCGATAGAGCGTCTGCCGTCCCCGTTGGCCCCCCAGAGAGGAGTTTTCGGTTGGCAGACTCCCCCGCATCTGAAGGTTGAGCCTCCTCCTTCGTTTGCCGACTACCGGACTCCCTCGCCGCAACGGCCGCCGGATGCATTCACGAGGATGGCTCCTTACATTAGTTCGAGTCGATATCCTGGCGAAGAGCAGGGCTTCATGGACATCAGGGAGGAAGACGTGTTTCCGCAGGAACTGTTGGAGGAAGGTTACGGAAGTCCCAGGGTGCCGGCTTCGTTGATGGCGCCTGGAATGGCGGGAACGCCTCCGCCTATGGTGATACCCGCCATGACGATGGACCAACAGGTGAGTCAAGCGGAGCAGAGGGCCCAGTGGCAAGCGCAGCAGATAATATCTCCGGATCGGACTCCTCCACGACCCCCATCTCCGGCAAGGGGTCCCCCAAGACAACCACAACCCCCTCCACGTATGCCTTCCCCACCACCTCCGGCCCCCGTTTCCAAACTGCCTCCGTGCGCGAGACCCACGGAACCGAAGGTGCTTAAAAGGGTGAAGGAAACGTCCTATTCTTCCGAAGTTTACGACCCGGAAAGTCCTGAGAATTCCAGGAGATGGGCTAGAGGTATATTCTTCTTTATATCATCGTAGGTTGCAGGTTTAAATCTGTGTCACCGCAGGAAGAACAATGTTGGAGTTCAACCGACCGGAGGAAGGTGATCGGAGAGGACCAGTGATCACTCCGCCTTCCCAAGGGGTCGCAGTTTATCCGCGTGGTCCTCCAGTTTCGGCTCCCGTTTCCCCTGCTCCAATGCCGATGCCCATGCCAATGCCGATGCCTCAACAACGTCCACCACGAATGGGGAGGGTTCCCCGACCGGCGCCTCAAGGAGGAACACCTAGGAGACCTGGAGGAATGTTGCCCCGAAGGAATATCCTTGAAGGAGAAGGAGGTAAGGGACCCTCTGAATCATGAGGGGGTGGAATCTCCAAATTTGCATCTTTACAGGGATGCCAGTCCGAAGGAGACTTTTCGGCGAGGGTCCGTCCCAGCAACCGTCGGGTCCACCACCGAGGAGGGTATGTCCGGGTGCTCCCAAGGGGGAGAAAGTCGAAATCGTCGAGGAGTACGAAGAGACCGAGCTGGATTATATCCCGGAGCATCTGCGAGGGTACAGATGGTTGGACGAACCCGAAGCAGATCCTTATTATGTGGAATTCAGAAGACAATTCCAGTGAAGAGTATTTGTCGTTAGTACTTAAAGAGAGAATAAAAACGTCTTTGTTGATCACCTGCTTGGGTAATTTTCGCGCCAACAAAATCTATTACAAAAAATAGTTCTCAAAGCAATGTAGATCAAATATACCAAAATGGTAGTTCCAAAACGTTTTTTAACCACAGATCAAACTTTTTGTATAACGTTAAAATTTGTATTCAATCCCAATATTTTAAAGTTTTGAAGCACATTTTAGAATACTCCTAGCAGTTTTATTCCCCATGAAAGTACTTCTGTACAATCTGTCATTGATGGAGGTTTATTATTGGTGACCGCGACGGATATGGCCATTTTAGCAGGAAATACTCCGGAAACTTGTTACTGTAAGTTTTTCAACTTTACCTTTATAATTTTATCGTTTATTATCCCGAAAACAGAATCGATTACGAATATAGTTTTCAAAGTAATGTAGTTCAAATATATCAAAATGGTAGTTCCAAAACGTTTTTTAACCATAGATCAAAATTTTTGTATTCGCGATTCCAAAAGCCTTCAGAAGACAATTCCCGTGAAAATTATTTGTCATTAATACTTAAAGAGAGAATAAACCGTTTTTGTTGATCACCTGCTTGGATAATTTTCGCGCCAACAAAATCGATTACAAAAAATCGTTTTCAAAGCTATGCAGATCAAATATTCTAAATGGTAGATGCAAAAGGGTTTTTAACTATAGATCAAAATTTTTGTATTCGCGATTCCAAAAGCCAAGAAGACAATTCCAGTGGAAATGATTCGTCATTAGTACTTAAAGAAATAGACCTTCTTTTTTCGTCACGTTTTGATCACCTGCTTGGATAATTTTCGCGCCAACAAAATCGATTACGAAAAATAGTTTTCAAAGTAATGTAGATCAAATATACCAAAATGGTAGTTCCAAAACGTTTTTTAACCATAGATCAAAATATTTGTATTCGCGATTCCAAAAGTCTAAACGCCCCCTGCCGGCTAAATTCCGAACCTTGAAAACGAGTACCGTTTCCATATTTCACGTCCTTTTGAGCAAGATATTTTTATATCCAGGAACCAGGTATTCGTGAGGTATATTCAGAAATTTTCATCGTTTTCTGAGCAGAGTAATTGGAACTGAAAAAAAAGTCGGTAACATATCAGTGTTATTCAGTTGAAATACGTTCACAAAGTTATTGAATTTTAGGTTACAAGTTTGAGTCCAATTTTCTGGAGCAGGTATGAGTGATAATTAAAAAATGTATTTCAATAATTTCCATAAATTTCATAAGAAAGATGCCTCAGCACTCAGCAGTTTATGACACTAATGCCTTTGGCATAGTGGAAAAAATGGAACAAAGGAAAACACAAATGATCGACTATTAGGTGTAGCTTCCAAATAATTGAACATTGTCGTCAAAATCAAATAGAGCTCCATTTTTCCTGTTAATTATTATCAATTTCGGTATAAATAATCAATTAAAATTGAAAAAACCAATTTGTTCACCTAAAATCAATAAACTTGACACTATATATCAATAATACAATCATTCACTAAAAAGTATTAATATAAAATTCACAAAACCGAAGGATAAACCTGAAAAACAACTGAAATAATCCGTTTCACTACAATAAATCTTGAAAAGATACTCGTTTTCCTCCATCTTGTCTACATTTCACAGCGCCCTTTCAAAGCAATGTAGATCAAATAAACCAAAATGGTAGTTCCAAAAGGTTTTTTAACCATAGATCAAATTTGTTCTATAACCCTAAAATTTTGTATTCAAACCCAACATTTTGAAATTTTGAAGCATTTTTCAGAATATTCATAACAGTTTTATTCCTAATGAAACTACTCAATTTAACGAAGGTAAAATAGAATCGAAATGGATTGTGACACTATAAAGAATAATAACATTTTAATCCAGGAAATTGTAGAGGGCTGTGCAAAGATTAAAACAGCCGGTAAGGTATTCTACAATCCCGTTCAAGAATTCAACAGAGATCTCAGGTAAATCCCGAAAAAACCGTCTACTTGGTACGTGAAACGTTTTACATTTCAGCATTTTGGTACTGAGAGTATTCTCCAAATACTTTATAGCGGAGAAGGGCTCATCAAAGAAAATCACTGAATGTGCCACTTTTCAAAGTGGTGAATACGCAACGGATCTTCCAGAAAAAGGGGTCAAATTCGAAAATGGTATTAATATTCTGGAGGCACTTTCAGCCACCGGTCTTAGAAGTATACGATACGCCAAGGAAATACCTGGTATTAAGCGAATAATAGCGAATGATGTTTCACAACAGGCGGTGGAAGACATCAAGAGAAACGTCGAGGATAATCAGATTCTCGATATAGTGACTCCAAATCTAGACGACGCTACGTAAGAAATTCAAACATTCAATCGATCATTAACTAAATTTTTTCAATTTAAGAATGTTGATGTATAAGCATCGTAGAGATGAAAGGTTCGACGTTATAGACTTGGATCCTTACGGATGCCCATCGATTTTTCTTGACTCCGCTGTACAATCCGTCGTTGACGGAGGTTTATTATTGGTGACCGCGACGGATATGGCCATTTTAGCTGGGAATACTCCGGAAACTTGTTACTGTACATTTTTAAACTCTACCGTTATAATTTTATTTCTATTGAATTTTTTTCAGCAAAATACGGTTCTGTATCGTTGAAAATTAAATGTTGTCATGAAATGGCCGTAAGGATCTTACTTCGGTGCATCGAGAGTCATGCCAATAGATATTCGAGGTATATTGTACCTCTTCTTTCAATTTCTGCAGATTTTTATATCAGAGTTTTTGTGAGGGTGTACACCAGCCCAAATAAATGTAAATTGACTATGAGGTACGTTTTATTCGGTTGATGAAAATTTGGGGGTGACGATTTTTTTATTATTATTCTAGCAAGCTTTCCAATGTTTTCCACTGTACTGGGTGCGACAGTTTCACACTACAACCCCTGGGCATTTTGAAAAATAGTGATAAACCAAATAATTTAAAATATGGACTACCCGCAGTGCCTGTTGTACCTCTAAAATGTGAACATTGCAGAGGAACCCAGCATGTAAGTCGACAATTCACGTAGTCTGAAAATTGAAGCAATGATGTATTCAAACCATTTTTTTTTTTGTATAGATGGGTGGTCCAATATGGTCAGCCCCGATACACTCCTCCGATTTCGTGGAAAAGCTCTTACAGAACATTTCTGAAGATTTGGGTACCTTCCGGAGAATAGAGGGTGTTCTCAATATGATAAACGAGGAATTACATAATTGTCCGCTTTATTACACAATCGAAAGGTTGAGCGGGACCCTTCACGCAGAAACAATGCCAATGCTCACGATGAGGTTTGTGTTGACTACGAATCTTTTAACCGATAACAAATGATTTTTTTTCAGATCCGCAATTCTCAATGCCGGATACAGGGTGTCTTACACCCACATGAATAAGACGGGGATCAAAACGGATGCTCCGGGTAAGGTTATCTGGGATATAATGCGTTGCTGGGTTCAGGGTCATCCGGTTAATGAGAAGAGGTTGATTGGGGAAACTCCAGTGGCTAGGATACTATCGGTTAAGCCGGATAAGGAGTATAGCTTCAAGAATCATCCGTTAGCTAATCCGGATTCGAGGAAGGCAGGTCTGTTGCGGTTTCAAGCTAATCCTCAGCCTTTTTGGGGTCCAGGGACTAGAGCGCAAGCAATGTAAGTATCGATAATTGCGTTTTTTGATTCTTTCATCACATATCTCTGAAAAATATGAGAGAAATTCTATTTAACCTGATGGCGTTGTTTTCAAATTATATTATTTGTGTTCAATTGCAGGGTGGGTGAAGATAGAATGTTGAAGAGTAAACGAAACCAAGGGAAGAGAAAGAGGGAGAATTCTGAAGAAAAAGAAGGAACAAGTGAAAACAGTTAAGTTCTACTTTCATATTCATATAATTTACTATTGAGGATTGGTTTCCTAAAGGTACCCAGTTAATTTGAAGCAATGTTAAATTATTTTTACGGTATGAAACTTATTTGAAGAAATAAATGAATAAGAAAACAAGGATTTGAAAAAAAATATTTATTTATCCAAACTGAAAAGATATTCATATAAGCCTTATTCAACATTCACAAGGAGAAAGAGTATTCAATCCCTTTCGTTCATTACTTAATCAATTTATTTTATATTTTAGGCATTGTTTACTTCATTGATTTATTTTTTACAATTCATGAAGGAAAAATTTATTTATAGCTGAAATACAATTGGTAATAAGTTTTTGAAACCATTACCAAATTTTCCTGGTACTGGTTTTCGAAGTTCTTCTTAACTGCAAAAAAAAAAAAGGTTTGTTAGGAGATCATTTCGGGAATGAATTTATTATTTCATGATTTTTGGAATCTCAGGGATAGAATAATATGAATTTAGCATGGTTGATTCAAAATCACTTATTTACATCATAGTAAATTCAGTGATAAATCCATATTTTATAAATTTACTCTTCACCTGAGGAATTAATTTGTGATGACTATTTCTTCCAAATATTTTCTTGATAAACCAGAACCATCTTCCAACCTTTGAAAAAAAGAATAAAACATTAAAATAATTCATGAAAAATCACTTAAAACAAAATTATTACAATGGAAACTCAGAGGTCTTGACAAACAACGTAATAATGTTCATGGTTTGTTTTTAACATCATGGAAACAGTAATTACAAAAAGACAAACTTGTTATCTTCACTTACCCATTCATCCCAAATGCAATAATTGTAGTTGTAGTAAGATGATTTATCAGCTAGAATTATCATTTTCTTCCTTGAAAAAATATATAAATAAATAAAAATGGTACATTACATAGATTAACAGTGATAAAAAGTTTGACACTCAGAGGTAGTGACGATTTTGAAATGTTTCATGGTTTTTCTCAAATATTTATTATACATCATACGATTCTCAATATTAAACTTGAAATATTTAACAAAGTATATCTTACATCTTCGAAAATACCCAATTCTCGAATTCCCTTTCAATTATAACAACATTAGTACTCTCCAATAATTTTTTAGATTCATCTGAAAAAAATGAATCATCTAGCGTTTTCCAAATTCTGTAAAATTCGTGGTACTTGTGCTTGAAGTTCTTCAAAAACGCAAACTGCAAAAATAAAAAAAAATTAGGGACTATTTTAAGGATGAAGTTCTTATTTCATTACTTATGGAATCTCAGGGATAGAATAATATGAATTTATCATGGTTGATTATAAATCGCTTGTTGACATCATGGAAAATTGGGTAAAAAATATATGTTTTATAAATTTACCCCTTTACCTTTAAACTTATTTTATGTGGACTGCTTCTTCCAGTTATTTTCAGAGTTGATAAACCTGAACCATCTTCAATCCTTCAAAAAACAAGAAAACATTAAAATAATTCATGAAAAACCACCTAAAACAAAATTATTACAATGGAAACTCAGATTTATCGAATACATAATATTTCTCATGGTTGGTTCAATGTTTGTTTTGATATCTTCATTTACCCAGTTATCCAAAATGCAATAATTCTAGTAAGACAAATTATCAGCTGGGATAATCTTCTACCTTGAAAAAAAAAATTAAATGAGAAAAAATGATGAATTACCTAGATTAACAGTCATAAAAAGTTAAAAAATCAGAGGTAGTGACGATTTTGAAATTTTTCATGGTTTTACTCAAATATTTATTATACATCATAAGAATCTCAATATTATTTCAAAATATTTAACAAATATATCTTACATCTTCGAAAATACCAAATTCTCGAATTCCCTTTCGATTATAACAATATTAGTGCTCTCCAATAATTTTTTTAGATTTATCTGGAAAAAATATATCATCGAGCGTTTTCCAAATTTTGTAAAATTCCTGGTACTTGTGCTTGAAGTTCTTCAAAAATGCAAACTGCAAAAAAGAACATTTTTTAGGGATGTCTTCAAAGATGAGGTTCTTATTTCATTATTTATGGAATCTCAGGGATAGAATAATATGAATTTATCATGGTTGATTCAAAATCATTTGTTTTCATCATGGAAAATTGAGTCAAATATCCATATTTTATAAATTTCCCTCTTACCTTCTGAGTTATTTTTAAAAGGACTGCTTCTGCCAGATATTTTCTCAGTTGATAAACCTGAACCATCTTCCAACTTTTGTACATCCTTCAAAAAAAGAAGAAAACATTAAAATAGTTCATGAAAAACCACTTAAAACAAAATTATTACAATGGAAGCTCAGAGGTAGTGACGAACAACATAATAATTTTCATAGTTGGTTCAATGTTTGTTTTTAACATCATGGAAACAGTAATTACAAAAAGACAGACTTGTTATCTTCACTTACCCAGTTATCCTAAATGCAATAATTGTAGTAAGACGAGTTATCAGCTGGAATTATCACTATCGTCTACCTTGAAATAAAAAAAATGGGAAATTACATGGATTAATGGTGATAGAAGGTGCAAAACTCAGATATTTGCTGTTATTTGAAAATTTCATGGTTTTTCTCAGATATATTATTTCACATCATATAAATCGTATATTTATCTTACATTTGTCAAAGTATTTCTTTATAATCTGAAAAAATATATGATAAATTTAAATATTCTATTAAAAATTCGATTAAACCTTACCCAAACCGTCGTAAGAAAATAAATATTTTGGACAATAAAGACATCTATATTATAAAAACAAATTTATTGTGATATAAATAACAAAATATAATACAAAATTTAACGTTTCTTATTCTTGTTCCTTTTATTGTTGAAATTGCCACCTTTATTCAACCTTTTTCTTACACCCGAAGCATTTTCTGTGTCATCATCATCACCATCTCCTCTCTTCCTCTTTCCTGCACCTTTTTTGTCTTCAATATCTTTCATTTCCTACAAACATAATAAGGTTAATATTTTTCGAAAAGCGGGGAAAATCAAAATGTCTCTTTGGAATTTCTCAGAGGTAGCGACGAATAATAATTATCATTTATCATATTTAATCAAAACTTAACTAATGCATCATGGAATTATTTCGAAAAAACATTCTGAAGTAAGAATTGTAAGTTTTCTTACCATTTTAGCTATTCTCTGGGCTTCCGCAACTCGTTCTTGTAAAGCCATAACCTCGTCTTCTTCAGTCTTGTACAACGGTAATTGTTTGCTAATGAGATGCTCAATCCTTTGATATAATTCAACATCATACTTGAAAAGAAACACAAATATTAATGAAAAGGAATTACAAAGAAATACGATAATTAAACAAGTAAATATCAGAGGTAGTGACGAATAAACATAATGTTTCATGTTTAAATCAAATAAAATTGTTGTACATCATAGGATTCCCTAATAAATCAACACATTGAACTAATGAAAGTGAATTTACCTGCGAGACAAATGTAATAGCTTTTCCAGATCTTCCCGCTCTTGCTGTACGTCCAACCCTATGTATATAATCCTTACTATGTGTGGGAATATCGAAATTTATAACTACATCAACATGCGGTATATCCAAGCCTCTGGAATTAAAATAAAAGCGATAAACTTACAATTCCTCAAATAAAATAATTATTTCCACTAACCTGCTGGCGACATCAGTGGATATCAAGATCGATCTGTTCTTAGCTTTGAACTTGGTAAGCGAGGCAATTCTTTTATTTTGCGACATTTTTCCATGCAAAGGTACAACTCCAAATCCCAAATTCCTCAACATCAACGCTGTTCTTAAAGTATTGTTGCAGGTGGAACAGAAAATCATGAAGCTCATACCCGCCATCTCGTTTAACATATGAACTAAATAAACGTCCTAAAATAATTCTCTATGGATTGCAATTTGAAATAAAATCATCGTTGACTCACTTTAAATTTCATCGGTACAAATATATAATACTGCAACAGTTTTTCAACCGTTTGGTATTTGGTCGATACCTCGACTTTTACAGGATCGTTCAAACAAGCCCGCTGTAGCTTCTTCACTTTTTTAGTCATCGTAGCTGAAAATAAATACGTTCTCCTTTCTCTAGGAATAACTTTTAGTATTTTATCAACCTCGACTTCGAAGTCCATGTTTAATATTCTATCGGCTTCGTCCATCACCAAATATTTGAGTGCTCTTAAATTGAAACCTTTTGTGTTTGTTAAATGATCCAACAGTCGACCTGGAGTAGCGATTATAATGTGAGGTTTTTTCGTTAGAAGTAAAGATTGAGCCGTCATGTCCATTCCTCCAACTATAACTGCACATTTCACTCCGATATTAGTGCCTAAAGCATCAAACTGTTCGGATATTTGTATCGCCAATTCTCTGGTGGGTGTAAGTATGAGTGCGAAGTATCTTTGTGGGTTTTCCAGTAGAGATTGGAGGATAGGAAGCGCGAAAGCAGCCGTCTTTCCTGACCCCGTTTCTGCAAGTCCAATTATGTCCTTTCCTTGTAAAGCTAAGGGTATAGCTTCCTTTTGAATTTTTGACGGTTCTTTCCATTTCAACTGCTCGCATGCTTTGCATAAAACATCTACCAAACCCTGCAAATGTTTATGTTTATAACAGAGAAGGTACGCAAAAAACATGAAAAATTACTAACCAATTCTTGCCATGTGACTGGTTTCTCATCGGTGGTTTCTTCATTATCACCGTTCACTACTTCATTTCCAACTTTTTCATTAGGAATAGTTGTTTCTTGGTCACTTTCAGAATCAGAAGAATCCATTTTCACAAATACACGTGCTCTCAAACAAGAACTTTACCGACCGACTTTTCGTAAATAAAATTGAAGGTTAATTTCAGTATTTCACAGAAAAGAGATTTTTAAATTCAGCCCACAGATTCAAAAGTCAAGTTTTCACTGATATTGTTTATCTTCTTTTCAATAAGACATTTTTTCAATAAGACATTGAGACATTAATTAATATCTCTCGATTTCTTTTATTGACCAATAATAATCAACAAATTGTTAATCGAAATTTTCCCATGGGCATTGTAATAATACTAATAATCCACATTTAAAATATAATCACAGAAATCTTAACCTTTTTCAATTCGTGATTCCAACAACCGATGAGGACGCTGCGAAATGTAAACAAACATGAAGGAAAATGAGTAACTTTTCGGGATTTACTTTGGTAAAACGGATTATTTTTTCAGGTTTTTCTTTCGATTTTGTGAATTTTATGTGAGGACTTTTTAGTGTATGATTGGATTTTTGATAGTGTAGTGTCAAGTTTATTGATTTTAGTTGAACAATTTGGTTTTTTCAATTTTAATTATATCGAAATTGATAATAATTCAACTGGAAAAATGGAGCACCATTTGAGTTTGACTACAGTGATCAATTATTTGGAAAGCTACACCTAATAGTCGATAATTTGTGCTTTTCTTCGGTCCATTTTTTCCGCTATGCCAAAGGCATTAGAGACACAAACTGCTGAGGCATCTTTCTTATGGAATTAATGGATATGTATAGCCCTGTTTTGATTTTTTTTTCGAGGAGCAATTTGAGACACAACAATTACAATTGTAACTGTTTTTCTTCTAGAATTAGAACTTTGTTCACTTATTGTTATATAATTCATGTACTTACATGAATTATTTAAACATAAATCGTTTCATTCATATTTCACCTTAAAGATGATTCTGATTTCTTTCTTACAAAAAGATTAAGTCAAGTCTTATGAAATACGAAGATCAATTTCATAACAGTCTTGTTGATAATTATTGAATTACCTCCCTAAATCACCACTCAAAGCTGCCCAAGAAAATTGGACTCAAACTTGTAACCTGAAATTCTATGACTTCGTCAATTAGTCTGCTCAGAAAACGATAAAAATTCTTGAACAAACCGCACGAATACCAGGTTCCTTGATAAAATAAAATTATCTGGCTTAAAAGCACGTCAAATAAGAAAAAAATACTCGTTTTCTAGGTTTAGAATTTAGCCGGCAGAGGGCGTTAAAACTTTAGGAATCGCGAATAATTATTCATATACAATTTCATATTTATCACTATTTCAGTTCATATTTTCATATGATCTGAATAATGCCACGAGTATAAATAACTCAAAAATAATCTCCATGAACAAAATATTTCTATGGTTGAAGGACTCCCAGAGATTTTCTTCAAGAGTCATTGAACTTGATTCACCGAAGGTGCACGACGACAGACGAATACTCATCTTTCTCATGTCGATGATCATATGACGTCCTTTGAATTCTCGGGTTCCAAGATTAGCAGGAATAACCTCATCTTTGATTCTGAACTTTATATCAGGAGCGATTAAGGATCAGAATCAGCGGACCAATGAATTCTGTGACTGCTTCAAATAGTTCAGTGAAGGTATCAGACGTATGTTGATAATAAGAGACGGATGTATTGGGTGAAGTAGGCAGAAACAATTTCTATTTCATTTCACATAAGGTTTACTTCGGTGTGGTTGTTTTGTCGCAAGTAAGAAAAACAGTCAGTTTCGAATGTAACGTCGAGGCATATACGTGATTAATATTCTATGATTCGACATATCCAAGAGCTTATCGGACTTCTCGCGTAATGACATTTTTATGTTTTGTTTGATATATTTTCGAGAACGTCATGGTGATGGTCTTCGAAGTTCAGTGGCTCTTATAGAAGTGAGGCTAGAGGTCTTATGAAAAAGTTAATTTTCGTTTGACATGACATTTTGATTATCGAAAATGGCCTCGAATCCGAATTTTAAGGCTAAGGTCCTGATGAATAGGGGAAAAAAGGCGACGGCAGTGTACCTCCAAGCTGATTGTAAGAACCCGACGGGCTGTAACACCAAGTGTTTGAACGAAGTGTTGGACAATTTACTGAATCCTGCGAAAAGTATAGACGAATGGGATACCATAGATTGGTGCAAATGGCTCATAGCTGGTGGAAATACACCCGATGAATATGCTAACACAGGTCAGTCTCTTATTTTAACGCGAAATCCTGAATCGTGTGTCCTTGCCTGACATTTCTTGTTTCTCATAGGAATTAGCTGGACCATATGACATTAGTTGAGTCATCGAACCGATCTTTTCGCTCGTTTTTCGCATAAATCACGATTTTTCCTAAGAGGAGAAAGCTGAGAATGCATTTTATTCTACTACTTTCGATTTCCATTGATTTCTTTGCGATCTGCTTGTTTTCCCTATGAAAATCCGCAGACAACAAGGATCATGAGTGTTGTTTCTATAAATATCTGATATCTACTATTTTGATATAGAGGAGAGCGATAAATTCTGATTAGAATTTCATTTCGTTTTTCCGTTTTCAGTAGAAAAGTGGTAATCTCTTCTTTCAATAAAATTTTTGGAACATTCCAATGTAAATAGTAAATAAAGAGGTCACACGAAAATGAATGGAATTTTTATCAATGAATATACCAGTGTCATAAGAAAAGGGGAACATTATGTAGTGCAATTTAAAATCTAGGAGATTCTTGGCAGGGTTTGTCTTTTATCCTGCAGAAGGAATAAATTATACCATAATATTACACCTTATGCAACTAATACGTTTTTGTTCTCATAACGCGGATAATGTATTCAAAACTATTATTTAATACTCGGCATTGTATTCGTTTTGTTAAATCCTTGTTATGTTAGTACTTGATTGGAATTTTTATAGGTTAATGTGATCAAATTAATTAATACTAAATGATGCCCGAACATGACCTTGAAACACCACTTGATTTTAGAAGATAGGTCCTTGCACTCTGTTACTTCTGGAAGTGACATTGAAGATTTCGAATAAATTTATAGAGAAATTTTTCAATGATATTGTTATTATTTTGGTGTGCTCGATTTTTCGAAGTTATATATTCTTTGGACCTTTCGCAATTGTCACAGATCCTTGGACAGTCGAAGAAAAGAAATTTGAAGGTGTAGAGAGTTTGATTTTAACTAATGGAACTCGCTCTCCTCTGAACCATCGAAGAATTCCTACGCAACCTCCACTGAAGAGAACGAACAAATCTCTGTGATTTCTGCGTTTCCAAAAAAAGCGCAGGAAATGATTATTCACTTTTTGTGTTCATGTTGCCAGAATATCAACAAAGCATCGGTTCCAAAAATCGCGAAATTCGAACTTTTTTCATTTTTCAAGAATATTGTTATTATTTTGGTATGCTCGATTTTTCAGATTTATTCATTTTTTGGACCTTTCACAATTTTTCACAGAGTCTTAGACAGTCATAGAAAAAAAATTTGAAGATGTGATTTCCAATTAATGGCTTATTTATTTGTTCAACTGGCATCAAGCCGATTTAACTTTTGCTCGCAAGAGGCGAAGATTTATTTATATACTTCTGAAATTGGATCAACTCAATAAAAGTTGAAGAAAAACACAAAATTATTCCGAGATGTCGATTTTAACTAATGGAACGCGATCCACCTCTGAACCATCGAAAAAATTCCCACGTGACCTCCATTGAGGAGAACAAATCTGTGATTCCTGCGTTTCCAAAAAAGCGCAGGAAACGATTGTTTCCTTTTTGTGTTTATTTTGTCAGAACATAAACAAAGCCCCGGCTCCAAAAATCGCGAAATTCGAACTTTCCATTTCATTTTCTACCTGTGGCTCGCCTATAGAAACAGGAAGACGTCGCCGAAGAGACGATGCGGGCAGGTGCCCCCGAAAATGGGCCCGCAAACAACGTGAGCACCTCTCAAGTTCGCGTTTCTTCACCCTTGTCAAATGGGACGCCGCTATTGTTTGAGGTCCATTCATCGTAAGTAGAGTATGGGCGTTCTATGTTCGTGCACCATTGAATTTCTTTGTCTAGGATGACAGGTGCTCGAAATTCGAAACATTCTTTTAATCTGTGGTTTACCATTGTCAGTTGTCTGATGAAAGACTTATCATTTTGAGGGATTTGTTGGGACGCTTAGGAAAATGCAAAAATGTTGCTTAATCAAAGTTTGGGTCATCACATTTTGTTGAATTGAACTTCGGGAAGGTTCAAGGTCATTTTTATCTCGAGTGACATACATTCATATGTTGTTCTTTATACATACTTTTTTCACTTTGTAGCTGAACGGAATTCCTTATTTTCAGGAGAATTAAGATACTTTGATTTTCCCATAGATAAAGGTGTGTCGCAGCTGCTCTCGGTCGTAAAAAACGTACTCAGTTTCTCCCAGGCTCCAAAACCACGGTATGAAAATTATCCCGCAAGGTAACATCTGGTACCTACGTCCCATTCTGTGACCTAGACTATCGACAAACTGATCTTCTTTGATTCGCCTTTTTTTGCCCTCGTATCGAACGAAATCGTTACAAATAGGTGGCCGTCCGATAAGATCTCTTACTCTTTTATAATGAGTTGAATGAAGGCTGACGCATGAACCATCAGCAGGTAGACGGGAAGGTAGAGCAAGGAAGTAAAAAAATCAAGTAATCTGGTGCAATGTTACGCACGCTGAGCTGAATGTCGAGTCTTGAGAGCGAGGCATTCCCCACGCGGACCGCGTTGCCAGGTCGACGACAAGTGGTGATGCACAATTATTCGACGATTTTCGGAGGTTGATTTCGTTTTGGCTATTCGAGCAGTCCGTCTTGATTGAGAGGAATATTTTCTCATTCTATGATCGTGCTGAATAATCGAATATTTTCTATGGTCTGACGGTTATAGTTTTCGTTGGAACCGAGTCCCATTTTTCTATATTTGAATGTCGATTTATTATCATCATATGCAGTTGTGATGAAATACTCTCAGATATATCAATCTTACCGACCCATTTGTTGATTTATTTTGATTCGAGAAATATTATTTTTGCAGGATGACATTTCTCGATTTTAAAACGTCAGTTTTCTATGGTCTGAAGGTTATGGTTTTCGTTGGAACCGACTCCCATTTTTCTATGATTGAATGTCAATTTATTATCATCAAATACAGCTGTGATGAAATATTCTCAGATTTGATCTTACCGATATGTACATTTGTTGGCTTATTTTAATTCGAGAAATATTATTTTTGCAGGATGACATTTCTCGATTTTTAAAAGTCAGTTTTCTATGGTCTGAAGGTTATCGTTTTCGTTGGAACCGAGTCCCATTTTTCTATGATTGAATGTCAATTTATTACCATCAGATACAGTTGTGATGCAATATTCTCAGATATATCAATCTTACCGATCCATTTGTTGACTTGTTTTGATTCGAGAAATATTATTTTTGCAGGATTTCATTTAATCCATTTTTAAAAGTCAAGGAGGTTGGATTTTTGAGTTGGCAGATTGTCCGGTAGAGATCGTTTCAGGGATGAATACTTTCGGTAATCGAATGTTTGCGGTACTCGATTCATTCGAATTTGTCAGAACATAAAATGTGATAAGGTTATCCCACTCATGGAATTTGTTTGTATTCAAAACAGTCTCGGGTAATTTGACAAATATGTTTGAGTTTTATGAATACAATCATTATGATTGCACCTTGATAGGGGTCTATGGATTTTCGTAATTGCGATTGGAATTGTAGGTGCATAACATTTTATGAATGCGAGTTCTGTTCGCCGTCGGAACACGATTATTTATGGGATTCCTTCTTATTTATGGCTGAGACCATAGACGATTGGGTTGTTACGGTAAGATCATGTGAATAAATAGAGAAGTTGGAATTTGATTGATGTAATTCTATGCTCGATGAACATAAAATATTTTAGTTTGAGAAATGTCATTTCAATTGTTTTCGTTGTATTTTGCTGCTGTTAATAAAATATATCGAACTTGCATTGATTATTTATAGTGAATATGACAATAACAGTGAGCTGAGTATCGTTCGTAACTGAGGAAAGCAATTTATTCGACAGGTACGTCGTTTCCTTCCGAGGAAAAATCTAAACTTTTTAAATTTCGAACATTAAGGTAACTACGGTGTTTTAGGGAACACTAGCTTGGTAAATTCTATTGTTCATACAAACAATCGATGTGCGTCTCGAATTCAAACACTCTGGTCGTTTTAAATCCTTCCTCACGCGTGAAGTCGTTGAATTTTAGAAAGTAAAATCGAGACGCATTTCGGTGAATGGTTCACGTGTTTTTCGACGGTCCCTTGGTCCTAAAACCTGTTCCCTCGAATTAGACAATGACCAAGAAGTTACTCTCGGTTTCTATCTAAACTTTCTTCCTCGGCGCCCGGCCTGCCTTTTAATACCACGCAGAAGGCCATTCATCTACGGCCAAGTATCTGGGTAGACCGATGCCGGTCGGGCGTGACAATAATTATTATGCATTTTTATAGGACTCGAGACGAGCGGATCGGTAATTGTTAGAAGTTTAACTCGAATATTCGTTGCACCTGTTCGAAAAGTTTACTTGGGTTTACGTAGATCTGGCAACGTCGGCCGAATATGACAGATTGGTACATTAGATCTACTGTGAGACAGGAATAAAAATATTATTATTAGTCTATGGAAATGTCATAACCTCAATTTCTGACTGTTTTGGTTAGTTTGATCTTTTGCTCCAATGGCAAAAGGGGGGAATATCGGGAAATGAAGGAGGAAGAACAGCGTCAACCAAGAATTTAAAAAGAAGGAAGTAGAGGAATAAATAATTTTTATAATTTAATAGTAGCAAATATAAAGATAGAACAAGAGATTCGGTGTTTATCCGGTTCGAACGACGTGAACAGGTATCCGCAGTGGTCCTCATCATTTCGGCTCCGTCTAAGCCGGTGCAAGAGCAGGAGGAGGAGGTGGTTCCCATCAAGGTAATTGTCGAGAGGTGCGTAACAACTATTTTTACGGGGACCAGCGACTATGACGAGGAAAGAGAGAGAGAGACGGGGCCGGACGGCCCCGGTTTTTCGGGTGTTCAACGACCCCTCGGAAGAATTTGGACGCGTCGAGTTCGGCGCACTTCCTCCTCCGGCTCGCCGTGGTACCGCCGAGGAGACGGTTTTGTTTACGTTCTGAGGTACCTGAAGGGTACCACGCTGTATCTTTAAATCCTTCACGTAACAAATGTTGCCTATCTCGAATCGGGGTACCACATTGGTTCCCATGATGGATGGTTGGATGGGGTCAATAAAAAAATAGGGAATTAGGGTGGGTGTAGGGTGTATTAAGTTTAATGATGGCATAGCACAAGTTACCTCATATTTTTCAGTAAATTTTTTCATTCTCAAAAAAGCGTTATATACATCCCCAGTTTTCCTATTTTTCCAAACCTAACCTAATCTCACCTAACCTACAATCTACCGAAGATGTGAGCTCAAAATTTGGGAGGAGCAATAACCTACAATGTAATCATGTTGCCGGTTTTCCCTTTCGTTCGTTGGGCCGGAACTGGTCGAAATGCAGCCGGAATGCACAACAACCACCTTTGAAAGTGGTTAGACTACGATGACGACGGGTTCGTTAAACCCGAAGTAAGTTTTGGGCCGGATCGTCCGTCTAATTTAGGAGCGTTTCACTTTCATCAAGGCCGTATACCAGGTGACTCTCGTTATGTCACGCATGGAACGGAGGTGTGCCCGGTCAAACGACACAGGAAAGGGGCGCGAAGAACAGGTGGAGATTGAGAACTGGTGGCGAAGGGTTGAAATTAGTCTAATTGGGTCGATTTCCACGCTGGTACCCACTCTAAGAATTAAATCGTTATGTGCATTGAATTGAATACCTACATCACTACAATCTCCTCTCAATTTCTACAAAATATCAACATACTTAGTTACTCTGTCTTTGTTAATTAACTCATTCCTTTTCTTTTTGTTCTTCCGCAGTACGAAAGTACGACAACGCCACGACGTGCGGTCTGGTGTGGACCCCGAACTTCGTCGCCTACAGATGTCGCACCTGCGGCATATCCCCGTGCATGTCGCTCTGCACCGACTGCTTCAAGAAGGGAGACCACCACCGGCACGACTTCAACATGTTCCTGAGTCAGGCTGGTGGAGCTTGCGATTGCGGCGACACATCCGTGATGAAGGAACAGGGGTGAGTAGAAGAGTAGATCTTGGAACATCGCACCAGAGTCCAGATGGAGATGAGTGTTTTGTACCTTGCAGGTTCTGCGATCGCCACGGTCCGAACAAGAGGAAAAGCAAGGGGACCGCGCCGGCCGATCTGATGTTGGTGGCTGAGGCTATGATGCCGAGGATTCTTTTTAGGCTTATATTGCACCTGAGAGATCAAAGGTAGGTTCTTCTTCTTCTTCGTAGGTTGTGGATGGATATTAAAAGCGTTGTTGTCCGTGTTTTTCGAATTTTGAGCCGAAAAGGGCCTCAATCGACAAGCTTCGACTCACTGATGACGAACCCGTCGAAAAATTCAAGTCTGTCCGTCCGACTGTAACACGATAACTTTCGAACGGAAAGACCTAGAGACTTGAAAGTTTCAGTGTGGGTTCAGTTCTCGAATGCCGCAGTTGAGTTTGTTTTTGGTCGGAATTTCACCAGTAATTCCGTCATTATGGCCGTTCGGAATTTTTTTCTCCTGATAATTGTTGAGAGCCCGGAAAAAAAATTTGTGGGAGCATAAAATTATAAAACTTTGTAGGAACGTTTTTAGAACTCTGAACCACTTTCTTTCGGTAGTCGAAGGGTGCAGCCCAATGCAAAAAAATCCATACTCTCAATGGGCGATCCATTTCCATTCGAGAAAAACTTGAATTTGGACATATAAAAATGTAGATCTATGAAACTTTCCACTTCAAAGTGAAGTAGCGACCAAAAAAATTATTTTACCTAGAAAGCAAGTGCATATTCGGAATCTATACCTTCAATTCATATGAATAACACATATTATGTTTTCCTTTCACCGAAACAAAAATTTTTTGCAAAATTTTCCGGTCAGGATATTTTTTGTGAAAAAACTTTTGTACTATTTTCTCTTCGGAATTTCCAGTATGTATTAATTCGACAACGCTGATTTCAAATATGTAGTTGGTTTCTCTATAGACCTTATGGTTTAATCGGAACATTTGTTGAAAGTCCCAAAAAAAGTTGTTGGTATAAAAAATTATAAAATATTGTAGAAACGTTTTTGGAACCCTAAACTACTTTCTTTTGTTAGTCGAAGGATGCAGCCTAGTGAAAAGAAAATCCACACCCACAATGGTCGATCCATTTTCATTCAAGTAAATCTTGAATGCAGATATCTAAAAATGTGGATCTTTAAAACTTTCCACTTCAAAGTGAAGTAGCGACCAGAAAAATTATTTTACGTGAAGAGCAAGTACAAATTCGGAATCTACATCTTCAATTCATATAAAAAACACATATGTTTTCCCTTCACCGAAAAAAAAAATATTTGCAAAATTTTCCTTATATTTACTCAGGATATTTTTTAGTGAAAAAACTTTTGTTCGATTTTCTCTTCGAAATTTCTTGTATGAATTAATTCGACAACGCTGATTTCAAATATGTAGTTGGTTTCTCTTCAGACCCCATGGTTTTGTAGAAACATTTGTTGAAAGTCCAAAAAAAAAAAAGTTGTTGGTATAAAAAATCATTAAATTTTGAAGGAACGTTTTTAGAACTCTGAACCACTTTCTTTCGATAGTCAAAGGATGCAGCAATGGGCGATTCATTTTCATTCAAGAAAATCTTGAATTTGGACATCTAAAAATGTGGATCTTTAAAACGTTCTAATTCAAAGTGAAGTTGCGACCAGAAAAATCATTTTACGTGGGAAGCAAGAACAAATTCGGAATCTACACCTTCAATTCATAAAGACAAAAAAATATTTTTTTTTCCATTACCGAAAAATCTTTTTTGCAACATTTTCAGGTCAGGATATTTTTTGGTGAAAAAATTTTTGTTTGCTTTTCTTCTGAAAATTTCTAATATAGTTCAATTCGACAACGCTGATTTCAAATAATATTTAGTTGTTTTCTATAATACGAAAGTACCAAAAAATGGTATAAAAATTATAAAATTTTGTAGAAATGTTTTTGGAGCGCTTAACTACTTTCGTTCAAAATATTTTTGCCTGATAATTTCGTAACTACTGATTAGATTTGAATTGAAATTTTGCACATAGATGGAGAATAATGCTTCTTAAAATTTTTTATCCAAAAGACAATTATGATGGCAGAAAAAGAACTATCATTTGTGAAGGTTTTTCTTTGGAAAAATATAACATGTAGTAGATAGAATTGAATTTGCCTACAAATTCTTTCTATGTGACTCCAACCATTATTGGCACAAAATTCGAAAATTACAGACATTTATGCAAAATAATAACACCACTATTCAGTGATTGTTAGAATAATATAGTGTATATTTTCTTTTGTGAAATTATAATTAGTTTCAATTCTAGTAAATCTGGATTAAACGACACTTTCAACAAAGAAGGAAACACATACGCTGACAGCTTCATCAACATGTTGTTCGATTTTAATAACATGGGTGGATTGATGAGAAGAGTTATGACAAATGCCCTCACAAACCCTCAGGTAAGAAATATCACCAATATACTCGAGATAACTGGTACCTAATTGGATTTTACTTGTAGAATTTCAAAATTTTCGTAGTAGATAATAACATTTTCTGTTAATTCTTCAGAAATACCGAGAACTGAACGAGATTCCCGAGAAGGCGGAATCGGAGTACGCCCAGTTCCTCGTCCAATCTAGGGGCGCCTACGAGGAGGCGGTAAGGACCGTCCCCAACCCCACGCCGTTGGAGGAATACCGTGACTGCCCGTCGCTGCAGGAGCACCTGGTGCACAAGACCCTCCTGGAAGAGCTGGTCTTCTGGACGGTCAAGCTGGAGTTTCCCCAGAAGGTGGTGTGTCTGCTTCTGCACCTGCTCCCCGATCCCGAATACAAGGTGGGAGACGTTCGACTTAAATCCCTTCGCGTTTTATATTGATTGTATATTTTTTTAGGAAGCTTTGACGAAGGCTTTCGTCCTGCATTACAGCAGGATCCCGATGATGCTGGAGAGGTCGACCGATCCGGATACTCTAAGCAACCGGGTGGTACACGTTAGTGTTCAATTGTTTTCCAACGAGAGCTTGGCAGTCAGAATGACAGATCAACTCCATCTCTTGCACGTCATGGTGGTCAGTCTCAAGTACATGATGAGTAAGATTTTGATTCAGAACACCTTGAACGGTAGGTGGCGTTCCGATCGGAACTATTTGGGACTAACGGTTGGTGTTTTACAGATCCTTCGAGTAACTTTCACATGGTGGTCGATTGCGGGAAGAGGGTGATGAGGGAACATTGCTATTGGCCCCTCGTTTCCGATTTGAACAACGTGCTCAGTCACCGTCCTGTGGCTTTTAAATTCATGGAGGATGATATGTTACTCCGAATGTGGTTCAATTTCTTATCCTCCTTTCAGGTAATGATCTTTCGAATGTGTGTTTTAAAGGAATCGTTCAACTACTAGAATTTACTAATTGACTTTATGAAGGGTTTTCCAATAGGAAATTTAAAATGGTTATAATGGCAACACTGCGTATTATTTTTCGTCATGCCATTAAATCATGGAAAGATACACGCTTCAACGACGTTTAGAAATTGTTAAATTATTTTATCAAAATCAGTGCTCATTTATGAATACCAAGAGAAATTGGAGGAAAATTCATAAATGACATTATTCAGTAAACCGACTCACTATTCGTTATAATGTGGACAAATTTAAAAGTGAATTTTCTTTATATGATACGAGAGAAACAGTACGACAAAAAACTGCATGCACACAAGAAAATTTTGATTTGGTAGCAGCAAGTGTAAGAGAAAATAAAAATTTATCGGTTTCACATTGTTCTCAACAGTTGAATCTTTCTCAGACAATTTTAGGAAAAGATTTGGGTTTACATCCTTACAAAATTCAACTGGTTCAAGAACTGAAGCCATTAGACCACCATAAATGTCGTTTATTATCTGATTTTTGTCTTAAACAACTTGAAAATGATGAACATTTTTATCGACAAATTTTATTCAGTGATGGAGCTTATTTTTGGTTGAATGGTTATGTAAACAAACAGAATTGCAGAATTTATTGGAAATCCACAAGAAACTGTTCAGACACCATAACATCAGGATAAAGTCACACCACAGTGTGGTGTACAATTCATGCTGTCGAAGGGATCGGTCCTTATTTCTTTGAAGAAATGGTCGAAGTGTAACAGTCAATGGAGAACGATTTCAACAAGATGGTGCCACTCAGCCACCTCAACAATCGATTCAATGAAAACAAAATTTGGCGATGAAATTATTTCAAGAAATGGTCCAGTTAATTATCTCCTCAGGTTTTGTTATTTAGCACCTTGTGATTTAATGCTTTGGGGACATGTTAAGTCACAAATTTATGCTGATAATTCAACAACAAGAGAGCAATTAAAAATCAACATTGAACATGCTATCGATGAAATACAGCCAAATTTGTGTGAAAAAGTGATGAAAAATTGTGTCTCACTGAATAATTCATGTGTTTTCCTTAATGTTTAAATTGTATCATTTCTATTGGAAAACCCTTTACTTTCTGAAATAGAAAATAATTTAAAGTATAAGTCATCAAAATCATATTGATTTCCATAATATTATTATTGGACAAATTTGAAGCATTTTATATGATTCAAGATTTCAAACATCCATTTTAAAAAATTAGAAAAGCAATGCCGTGAAGTCAGGAGCTTTTGAGCTCTCGTACATCCACCTTGTAGGTAGATTCACATTTTCAAGTTTTAGAAACCAATTGAAGACATTTCTGACGGCTGTCTAGAAAATGACATCAGCTCTTTGTCAATTATTCCGAATCAACTGTTACAAAAATATAAGAATTTTTTACTCAATAATTCGTTGGAATACAAAATGATTTGGGTTATGCGATCTGGAAAAAATGTAGCTTGAATATATCATTCTCTATTAGAATACAAAATTTCGTCACGTTCGAATCCTTAGTTTTGAAATTATCAAGAAAACCAAATTAACAACGACCATATTTACGGAACCCCTGGTCAAATTTTGCCGAATAACGAATTTAACCGCGGCATTCGAAATTCGAACCTACCCTCAAAATTTCAAATTTCTTGGTCGTTCCATTCGAAAGTTCTAATTTTCTATAATGGTTTTTATGGTTCTACAAAATTGCATGCAGCTCGAACACGTCATTCTACATCTGAGTGCAGAATTTTATCTCGATCGAATCAGTAGTTTCGAAGGAGAACAAAATTTTGGAATTTCAGATACCCACCATAGTTATGGGATTGGCAAGAATCTTTGGGAAGAGTTTATTTCGCGTTTACAATAATTCATTGCATAAATCTAATGTTATATATTCTTCATTAGGCTTCTGCTAAATTTTTGAAAATTCAATTTTGAAGTAAGAAAAACAATACCCAAAGGAAAATTATGATTACATCAGTTGAAAAGATACATTTGAGAAGAACCGCCATCGTCTTATTATCACAAGGTTTCAAATGAACAAAAAAAGGGAAAAATATCAACAAAACAATAATCATTCAAAGTAACACAACTGTTCAAAATTAAAATACACGAATCACTTGAAGATCACTGTTAAAAGTAAACAAAATTACAATTATATTACCGTTAATATTGAAGTTATTATGTATATACAAAAATATTTCACAAAAAAAAAATATATTCATAACTTCTCCACTCCTGCCAACTTATCGTTGCGAAAACTAAATATGTATTACTTATTCAAAATCGCACAAGAATTCGTGAAAAGTCTGCCAAGAGTTAATCTATCCTTATTTTCAACTAAATTTTTTTGAATTTTTTTCACCAATCGTCAGAAATTATTCTCGAATCATTGAAATCGTTTTCTCCGGAAAATATATAAAACAGTCGGATACAATGAACACAAGAAAAAAATACTGCAAAATCCCTTTTCAACAACGGTTCAATCCATCTAGCCATCCTCTATACTTATCAGGAAATATTGAAAATAAATCTCTTAACTATTAAAAAAATGTAGACTAGAATAATAAAAGCAAATTATGGGAGAGAAAAATAGGACCCTAAAAATACGAAAAAAGTTCAGAAGTAATTTTGAAATAGAACTATGCGAAACTTGAAACTCCTCCGACTGAATATTTTTTATATTAGGTACATAAAAAAAAATAGAACAGAACTGTAGAGTCAAATATTCTCGAAGGAATCTGATCCTAATGAAAGTTACCTCTCATTCGGAGGAAATCACTTGGTTTACAACAATCTAACTCTCATCCCAAAGAGACACTTGGTATTACACGAGGGCTATATCATTTCGTCCACGATGTCTGTATTTTTCGAATTTCGAGCCGAAAAGAGTTTGAAACATTTCGACAAAGCCTCGATTTTATCCTGCGGAAACAATTCACTTCATCCTAAAATATTTCGAAATTCTTTCTGAATTTATGATGTAGTTTTGATCGTTCTTCGAACCTTTTCAGGGAATGAACGTTAACCACAGGGAACTAAATCAGCATGTGGAGTTCGAGCCGAACACCTACTATGCTGCTTTCAGTGCCGAATTGGAGGCTAGCGCGTATCCGATGTCGGCTATGGTATCGCATCTGACGGATCCTAGTACGGCCTACCTGACGAGACGGGTGCTCACGGCATGTCTCAACGAGTTCAGGCAATGGATGGAGGCCATCAACTTTCACAGTACAGTTGTGGTGAGTACTACTAAGAGTTAGGTGAGACAATATTGTTATCTTATCATTTTTGCAGACTGATGATCAGCAAGTTTCGTTTCACCTGCCGCTGCACCGTTATTTGGCAGTTTTCCTCTGTACAGCCGTGTCGAAGCAAGGGATAACCCTAGATGAAGTGTTGCCTTCAAGTGAGACCTTGAAATTATTGATGATGCATCCGTTGAGAGTTCAGGTAAGATTTGAATCAATTTTCTTTAGTTGCTCATTACTTTCTTTTGATATCCGGAAGAAGATATTCTCAAAATATCAAAGAATACGGATAGATATTTTTATAGAAGTTCTGATTGAAATATCAAATTCGTTTATAGAAATTCATCAAGTCAACAATATTCCAATTCACTGCTCATAATTTCCTTAATTATTTCCTTGAAAAATCCCAATACGAAAGAAGGTTGTTTTACTCCATCATTTTTATTCGAGTCTCATGTACGTTTTAATGATTAATTCGTCAAAGAGATTGATTACAATTGAATATTCTGGTATATAATTTTGAAGTTCATCGAGGTGAATTTCATTTCATCATCTCTTATTAGTCGTATTCCAGTTTCACTGATAATAACTTAAATTCATCTAACGATGAACGAATAAAGTTTTATTTCAAATCAATAATTTATTGATCTTTGAGATTTCATAAGAAAATTATCCAGCAACGAATGATGGAAAATATCTGGGATGACCTGTAGTTTAAATTATTTTCTTTCGATATCCTGAAGAAGATATTTCCAAAATATCAAAGAATACGGAGAGATATTTTTATAGTAATTTTTATTGAAATATCAAATTCGTTTATAGAAATTCATTAAGTCAACAATATTCCAATTCACTGCTCATAATCACCTTAATTATTTCATTGAAAAATCCCAATACGATAGAAGGTTGTTTTACTCGATCATTTTTCTCGAGTCTCATGTACGTTTTAATGATTTATTCGTTGATGAGGTTGATTACAATTGAATATTCTGGTATATAATTTTGTAGTTTATGAAGGGGAATTTCATTTCATCATCTCTCATTAGTCGTATTTCAATTTCACTGAAAATTACTCACATTTATTTAACGATGAACGAATAAAGTTTTATTTCAAATCAATAATTTATTGATCTTTGAGATTTCATAAGAAAATTATCCAGCAACGAATGATGGAAAATATCTGGGATGACCTGTAGTTTAAATTACTTTCTTTCGATATCCGGAAGAAGATATTTCCAAAATATCAAAGAATACGGAGAGATATTTTTATAGAAGTTCTGATTGAAATATCAAATTCGTTTATAGAAATTCGATAAGTCAACAATATTTCAATCTACTGCTCATAATCACCTTTATTATTTCATTGAAAAATCCCAATACGAAAGAAGGTTGTTTTACGCGATCATTTTTCTCAAGTCTCATGTACGTTTTAATGATTTATTCGTTGATGAGGTTGATTACAATTGAATATTCTGGTATATAATTCTGTAGTTCATGCAGGGGAATTTCATTTCATCATCTATCATTAGTCGTATTCCAATTTCACTGATAATTACTCACATTCATTTAACGATGAACGAATAAAGTTTTATTTCGAATCAATAATTTATTGATCTTTGAGATTTCATAAACAAATTATCAAGCAATGAATGATGGTAAACATCTGGGATAATAAAGGATGTTTTTCTAGTTTGAAACAGAAAACCACAAAGTTCACAAATATTTGGTTAATTATTTATCTAAATATTCAATATGAATTATTATAATCTAAAAGACTAAAATAAAAAATGGCATCTAATGGTTCCATTCAAACTATCTATTTTCTCTGATTGGAATAAAATATTCTGAATGAGCGTTTCGAAATGGGAGATAAAAACATGCTCGACCATCAAATGAACGAACACATCAGGAATTATTAAAAAAAAAAAAGAAACTAAAATTACACATATCACAATATGTTGCATAAACGGCAGAAAATACGGTGATTACCAATTTTATCTTCGAAACGGACTGGTCGAACTTTGAATTCAAAGTACCACCTCACAGACTAAACATTCGTTTATCACATTTTATATTGAACATTACGCTATGCCTACAACAAAAATTGAAGAGTATAAATCAACCTAAACATATCTTGATCGTCGAACTTATTGATATTTCACCTCGACCGGATCTGGAACCTCCTTCGCCTCGACGCTTATCAACGGCACCACCTCGTCGGAGTCCACGGGGATCGGTTCCGGGAAGATCGGCTCCAGGTGCTCGGCGTAATCGTAGGCGATTATCTTGGGGGTGACGAAGCCGCCGAAGTTAATCCGGCCCTTGTAGAAGAGCCCCGCGCCCGCCAACGCCACCGGTTTCATCAAGGCGACGGGCTGGGCGTCCAGGAAGGGCACGGTCGTCTGGGCGGCGTCCCTCTCGAAGTCCGTGTGGGTGAACTCGATGTACTGGTCGGAACGGGACAGCTTTATCGAGGGGGTCGGGGTGCGGGTCGGGATGTCCGGGTTGTACATCATCACCTTGCTCCTGAAGGAAGAAAAATTGGGATTTTGTTGGGATAAGAATTATATATACAGGGTTACAGGGAAAGTCGTGCTGAATATCAAAGAACGTTACCATCTCTGCTGAAAAAACGCTCACAAGTAGGATTATTCGCGAAGTCCTTGAAATCGAAAAACGACCCAACTGTCTCAATAAACGTGATGATAGTCAAAGATTACCCAACTCCTGGAAACCTTTGATCCCTTAACTGTCATTTGGTTAATGTTTTGCCTATTTATCAGCAAGTGTTATAACTCTTTGAAAAGCTAAAGAGACGTAGAAGTTTTTAAACTTATGTGTAGAATAAGTTCCATGAAGTTTTTTTTCAAAAAAAGCGCTTCAAATTTAAAAACACATTCGAAATTTTTTTAATTCTAATCCTGTCCAGCAGTCTTATTAAGCTGTTAATAGTAGGTTTTGTTTCTGTTGATCATTTTTATTAATTGACATGCCCTCTAACTAGATACATAAAAAAAAACGGCCCCCAGAAGCTCCAATCCGCAAAAAATCGATAAAAAAGCCTAAAAATAGAGGATTTTAAAAAAAAATCTTCAAAACCCAGTATCTCCATAACGGTTAAGTTTAGAAAACCAAATCCATCAGAAACGACCTGAATATCAACGTCCTTCAATATTCAACTCTCCCTGTATATACTACCTTGGTTTCTTCCTGGAGGCGTCCGTGTTGGGGTTGTCCTTCCACACGCTCTTGGTCGGGTCCAATTTTCCTGTGGTGTAGTTGAAGGGCGTGGTGTGGATCTCGAAGTTGAGATGGGCGCCGATCTCCTTGAATTTAACACCGGTGAGGATGTGGTTCTGGTCCGCCTCCAAATCGTCCAGGTCCAGGGCGCGTTTCTCCCAGGTCATGATGTGGTAGTCCTTCCCGCTGTACACCGACCTGTCGGAGATGGTGTAGTTGTCCACGTCCTTCCAGCTCAGGCTGTTGGGGTCTACGGTGCCGAATTCTTCCAAAGTTCCTTGCTGGATCTGAAGGTGGATTATTCGGTTCTTCTTGGTGAAACGGAGACCTGTCACGACCCTGCGAGATTCGAAGGTTTTGAGGTGGTTTCGTGGATTAGTTTGGGGTTCTTACTTGTTTTGATCGACGTCGGCGAGCGTCGGTCTCATGTTGAAGTATCGATCGGAGGTACGTCCTTGCTCGTCGCAAACGCACATGCAGTAGGAGCAGTGCCAGAACAACCACCTCCACCAGCTGTCCACCTTGGTGACCCCGTTCCTGCAGGCCTGCCTCCTTCCATACACCATTCCGTTCTCGTACTCGATCGACTCGTACCTCCTGTTGGTCTTGTCTTCCTACGGAAGAACTTCAGTACTCAGAATCCCCAGGTGGTGGAGAGATACTCACCGCGATGCAGACCTCCATGTCGGCGTCCACGAACCTGCAGTTCAGGATCTTCCCCTTGCACGGCCTCTGCTGCCGGCAGAAGAGGTTCTTGAAGCAGCCGTACATCTTGGCGTACTGGTACTCGCCGCAGTTCTCGCGACAGGTGTTGTCCCCGTTCATGTCGACCTCGTTGATCAGGTACCCTTGGAGGAGTTCGGTCAGTTCCTCGTAGGTCTCGCCCTTGACGTGCTTCCGGGGGTCGCACTTCCAGTACTCCCTGGACGCCTGCGCCATGGCGTTCTTGGCGATGTCGAAGGTCTTGTTGGTGCGCTCCTTGAACTTCATCTTGGAGATGGCGGATTCCTTGGTGAAGTTGCCTTTGCCGTATAGCTTTAAGAGCATGTAGGAGAATTGGATCATGGAGTAGCCTTTGATCTCGGTCACGGCGATGGTGGAGAAGAGGTTGTATAGGATTTGTTGGGGAGGTTGTTGGTTACCGCAGATGATTTCTGTGGATTCCTGGAAGGATAATACAATTTAACACAAAAGTGATGGAAGGGTTTTCATGGACAATCAAAGTTACTCGAGCATTTGAGATTAAACGGTTTCTCTTACCCTCGCGGCGGCATCGAACAAACCTCTATTGAGCACCACGTCGTGGATCCTCTCCATAGAGGCTGGCACCCCGCTCTTGGCGTCGTATAAAATGGTCTCGGCCATCTCCAACCACGCCTGCTTCGGTGAGGGTATCCTGCCCTCGGCCGTCTGTTGTTGCTGGAATCTGCGGAAGGTCTCGTGGAGGACGTATATACCCCTTAAATCGGCGGACGCGATCTCCCAACTCCACACGTTCTCCAACTCCGGCATCTTAACATCCTCTGGAAGCCTCTGTAACGTTAGAATTCGTGAGGGGTTCCCCAAGGTTCCGAGATGTTCACCTCGCTGATCTTGTCCCCGAACTTCTCGAACTGCTTGACGAGCCTGACCTGGGCATGTTCGGTCTCCTTGACGCCGTTGTTCACCAGGTCGTCGGTGTACCTCCAGAGCGTCTCCTCGAGTTTTAGGAAATCGTAACGTAAGCGGTCTATCTCGCTCGGCTCCGCGGACCAAGCCGCCGATAAAGAGCAGATCACGAAGAAGTGGAATGTTGGATTCATGGTCGTTTCCGGCGTTCTAGGACATCACCAGAGATAAAGCCGAACACGTGCTGTTGACAGGCAAGGTCGGTTTAGTTCCGTTATCTTTTGAATGTTTTTGCTTTTCGTATCTTTACAGGACGCCCGGGTGGATCTGGCAACGTCGAGTGAATATGACAGATGTGATACGTAAGATCTACCGCGTGGCAGGAAGGTTGTAACCTCAATTTCTGACTGTTGGTGTTCGATCCGAGAATTTGGTACGCTACTTTTAGAATTATTTACGAATTCGAGCAGCTGATATGCGGATAATTCGTCTAATTATTATTGCAGACTAAGGACAATTAACGGGTCAATAACAAGGACAATTAACACGACGCTGGAATGTAAATGAGATCAGACCAGTTTCGGGTTTACTACGTGGGACGCCTGGAAGATAAGGGGTTCCGTTGTTATCCAAGCGAGGGGAGTGCGGTCAATGTCAAGAATATTTTGGTCGATTGACAGTTCATAGATATAAAATAAACACGACTTTTTCTCAAGGACAACGCTGTGTTATCATCCACAGAGGATTCTTACGAAGTCGGCGTTTTATCGGTTGGAACGGATGGAATCATTGTTTTATATCGTGTTTCGATTTGTTATTGTTCGAGGAAAAGCGCTTACGCTATCGATTTCTTTGTGTTCCACCTTTCGTAAGTGATTATTACAACGTAGATTGAGAGGTGACGGTTCTTTATCATAGAAGACGTGGATGGTTCCCCACTTTTGGAACTTCCGGTGTTGCGATTGAAGCTCAAAAATGACGTTGAAGAAGTTTTTGGTATTTTGAAGGAAAATATTTTCGTTTCGCACTTAGAAAACTCGACTAAGGATAACACATATCTGGCAACGTCGGATAAATATGACAGATGTGATACATTAGATCTACTGTGTGCTCATAACCTCAATTTCTGACAGTTTTAAAGAGTTTTTCTTCCCTGAGTGAAGATGAATAATTGGGAAATTAAAGTAATTGTTCTATCATAGTTAAGATTACATTCGGGGAATTTGAAAAACATTTCTGGATAGAATGCGACAAAGAAGTTTTTGGGATTTCAACCAGAGTTGAAAATATTTTCGTTTCACATTGAGAAAACTCGACTAAGGATAATACATATCTGGCAACGTCGGATAAATATGACAGATGTGATACATTAGACCTACTGAATGCTCATAACCTAAATTCCTGACAGTTTTGAAGAGTTTTTCTCTCCGTAGTGAAGATGAATAATTCAGAACATAATAAAGAGGTGACGGTTCTTCATCATCGAAGAAGGTTAAGAAGACGTGGATGGTTCCCCACTTTTGGAACTTCCGGTATTGCGATTGAAGCTCGAAAATGACGTCAAAGTAGTTTTTGTTATTTTGAAGCGAACCAGAGTTGAAAATATATTCATTAGCATTGAAAGCAACTCGACTAAGGATAACACATATCTGGAAACATCGGATAAATATGACAGAGGTGATAGATTAGATCTACCGAGTTTTCATAACCTCAATTTCTGACAGTTTTGAGGAGTTTTTCTTCCTGTAGTGAAGATGAATGATTTAGAACATAATCATATGTTATTGTTCTATCATATTAAAGATAACATTTGGGGAATTTAAAAAAACAACCTTAGATAGACTGCGAAATCGAAATCGCCCATCGAAAGTAGATTCGAATCCCGATTAATGATCATTTAGCGGTGAAAGCTGGCTAATGCGATCTTTAAACATTTTAAACGGCTTCGAATCGACGTCACACTAGATCATAACGACGAGTGGTCGCGGTGACAATCACCGATTGGCACCTCGGACAAAACAATGGGTCGTCCACTTCGGATTTTCATCTCGAAAACGCACAAAAACGTATGTTTACCTACTGTTGTTGTTCTTCGAATTCCGGCCTTGCGAGGTTGACACCGAACTGAACCAGTTACGTGGGGGGCTCCCGCTTGCACTTTTACACTTGTGGGTCTTCGTGGGGGTCACCGCTTGGTCCCTACCTTGTTGCGACTGACGACTGTCGGTACGCGGAGCGTGGACGTCGGTTCCGAAGGAATTTACCGTTTGTACAGGGCGGTTCCGAGAAGTGAGGTGGGGGGAGGCGGATCGGGGTCCACCAGGTGTTCGGACCTCCTCGTCGGATTCGGGAGTATGTGAACAGTGGCGAATTTGAGGAAAGTTGGATTTTTTCGTCGATTCTGGGGAGACCGAACGGGTGGGAGGATATTTTCGGACGTCCCCAGTACGTGACATTTACTCAACGGATTAATTGAGGGAAATGACAACGATACGAGGGACCCGTCGACGATGGTTTCCTCGGAATCTCTTGGTGGGGGAGTTTGAACGTTGTACTTCTTTTGTTAGTTGTAGTAATTTTTGTTGACTCATTGGAAATCGTTCCGTGTCATTAATAACCGTTCAATAACGATACGGTTTTCGAATTCTCGGAAAATATTATTATTCATTCTGATCGGCATATTCCTCAGTTGCAAGATTTACTTCAGTTCGGGAATTGTGAGGAAATATTGAGAATAACGCGGGGCAACGCTGTAAAACTCGAATATCCAGCGCTCTCGTTGATTGGTCAGGACTTGTTACGTCACATCCGGGCGCGCTTTCCGAAGTGTTCAAACAGGAACAAGTCTCTGGGAATTCATTTTGGATAATTATTGTAGTATTTTTTCCTAAGGAGTTGGAAGAATTCTCAACTTACCATCTGTGTCTGTTGGTGTTCCTATATAAGACCTAATAAAAAAAAAAATAAAACATGGAATGTTCATTGAGTAACTTTGAATTGTCGACAGTCATAGGCCCCCTCTCAAAAAAAAACTCGACCGGATCTCACCTCCTCGAAGGTCTTGGAGAGCAGCTCCAGGATGCCGGCGTTCATGTAACCCTCGTCTTCAGGGGCGACGAACGCGTGTATCCTCTCGATCAGGCTGACGACGGAGTTGATGTCGTGCGATATCATCTTCTTGGCGAAGTCCTCCATCGTGAGCTGCTCGTACTTGTGGGCGGCCCGGACGTAATGCTGCATCCTGGAGTAGCTGATGTGCACCCTGGTGATGTAGTCTTGGAGGTCGTTTAGGCGCAGCTCGAGCCGCATGCTCTCCGGGATGGTGCGCATCAGGGTCGCCAGGGTGTGATCTCCTAGTAAGGGAGGAATTTTTCGAGATTAGGCCGGTTGTTAGGTTTTGGTGCCACCAGTTGGGATAAGGGTATGGGAATGCATGCCAGAGTGATAGTTTATAGTTAGGAAGGGGGAACATTTCACTGCGACCTCAAGGTCTATTGAGCAGTATTCGCAAATGCGCTACCTACAGCTCGCCCTCCAGCTCCAGAGCTCCAATGAACTCCAGTATCTGAGAGGGCTTCAAGGAGGTTAGGTCCTCGTTCCTCCTGTATTTATCTTGTCCAAGACATTCTTTGCGCTGGTTTGCAATGGCGAGGCATTCTGAAACAAGGTGAACTGGAGTTTCCTCCTCTTCACCACAGAACCTACACTCGTCAGTTTCTGTTGAGCCCATTCTCATAATATGCTTCCTAAGGCGACAATGTCCTGTGAGGAAGCCAGGGAGTAGAAATGAACGAATGAACTTTTTGGAGTGGTCCATTCCTGGAAGGTTCCTCCAGAGTGCTTCTTCTTCAGTCTCTTCCTTCTCCAGAAACTCTCTCATAGGTGCGTTTACCTATGCCACAGAAAGGTTCTGGGCCAGTAAGTGGCGTTTGTGCTCCCTTTCTGGCAAGTGTATTGGCCTCTTCGTTTCCTTTGATTCCTGAGTGACCAGGAACCCAGACTAAAGAAACCTTATTGTTCTTGCCTACTTCATTAAGTTTCTTCCGGCACTCCCATATCAGCTTTGAGTCGATGATATAGGAGTTCAGTGCTTTGATAGCAGCTTGACTATCAGAATGGATCACAATGTCACAACCTTGATAGTTTCCTTCCAGGTTTATATCTATGCATCTATGCCAGAGTGATACGAAGAGTCCCATCTGTCTTCGCTCAAGCGCCAGAGGCCGTCTGGTTTTAGAAACTCAGGTAGTGGGTAAGAATTGAAGACCACAGGTGCTGCTGGATATAACTTAGCGAAGAGTCCAACCAGGTTGTATTATGGTTGTGGATCTTTGCCCTCAATTGTCTAATCTATGTTTTTAATACTGTTAAATTATTCAACTACATCCTGAATTGCTTGGATGTTTGGCGAAAGATACAGACACATCCTTCGATTAAGCTTATCTCTGGTCTTGTTTGTTTTGAAACGTTCTTTTCGAGGTCAAATAATAAATACATACGAACGTACCAACGCTGAGTTACGAAGCGAAATAGCCGGTTGAAAAAAAAGTCAGAAATTGCGTCTCGATCATCGGTCGATGTACCACTCTTGGGTAATCTCGATAGATCGCATGTGGAGCACGTGCAAGACGTAGATAATAGTACACTGTGAGACATTTAAAGTGTTGCATTCGAATAGGATAATTTTTTTAACGACGTACCTACGCTCTTGACCTCGGCAGACAACTCGTCCAGCTTAATGTTCAGTTTGTTCATCTTCCTGAAGAGCCTCTCCTCCCCTCTGTCCCTCATGGGGAGCGGAATACCGTCCCTGTCCATCTGATTCTCGACGATACCCCATACTTTGTCCAAACTCACGACCACATCCTTGGACATCCCCACTATGTCCACCACGTTATGCAACCTGATCCCAAGAACCGGCGCGAACAACGCGAGAAGTAGAGGAAAAGCGTTCCTCGACCACATTTTCCCGGCGAGGAGCGTCCACTATCGAAAAAAGAAGAAGTTTTCTATGTAACGCGACGTTTTCAGATTATCACTGGTTTTTCTGTGCTCCCGTTGTTAAGCGCGGAGCGACGCGTGACTTTTCGTCGTCAAGGAAACAACGATACTGAGTGACGGGGGAAGCAGCTGTGGCTGGCTGTTTGAACCGATCTCGACTACTTTTGTGTTGTCGGTTCTCAATAATGGATGGAATGGACCCCTCCGGTGGCGGGCGTGATAAGTTCAACAAACTGACCGTTTTGGTGTTCGAAGTCGAATTGTGTCGTTTGTCGTTGTCGTCGCCTTTGTTTGTTTGGGACGGCGCGGAGAGGTGTGCTGAGGCGCGTGCGCGCTTCGGGGGAATTTTCGAAATGCGATAACCTTGTCGACCTCGATTTTGTCCCTTCGATTTTTAATATTTTGGATTGTGTCTCGAAGTCTATGAATTTTTGTAGGGTTATCTCGTAGATATTCCTCACTATAAACAAAATTTGATTGTTTTTTGTAAGAACGATGATCCCTTTCAGTAGCTAAAGAATGCAGCCACCTGAAAAAAAATCCACACCCCCTAGTGTCGATCCATTTCCATATAAAAGAATCTCAAAGTTGGACATCTAAAACTGAAAATGTGGATCTTTAAAAGTCTCAACTTCAAATCGATATAATGGCCAAAAAATTATTTCCCTTGAAACCCAATTCTATTTTGGGAATCCACACCCTCCAATCATTTCGATAGCATATATTTGTGCTCTTTATTAAACAATTTTTTTTATGAAATTTTCCTTGTGGTCGGGTAATTTTTTTGATGAAAAATTTTTCGTCTTGAAATTTTTGATATCGATTAATTCGACCACGCTCATTTCAAATATGCGGTCGGTTTCTCCATGAACCCTATTGTTTATTCGTACCATCAAGTGGAAATTAATGAAAAAGTTACTTCCGAAAAAAAATCATAAAAATTTGTGAAAACATTCTAGATACCTCACAATGTCCCCTCTCGGTAGCCAAAGAACGCAGCCACATGGAAAAAAATCCACACCCACCAGAGTCGATACATTTCCATATAAAATAATCTCAAAGTTGGTCATCTAAAAATGTGGATCTTTAAAAGTCTCAACTTGAAAGTGATGTAGCGGCCAAAAAAATTATTTCTCTTGGAAACTAAGTACATTTTCGGATTACACAACCTCCAATTATTTCGATAACTTGTATTTATGCTCTTTATTGAAGATTTTATTTGCTGTAACGGCCAAAAAATTAGAGGAATTTTTTATATGAAAAATTTTTTGTTCGCCAATCGTCATAAAATTTTTGATATCAATTGATTCAACCCCTCTCGTTTCAAATATGCGGTCGGTTTCTCCATAGACCCTATCATTGAGTCGCAGTATACGGGGGAAGTTTTGGAAAAATGTGTTGTTATGCGAAAAAAATCATAAAATTTTGTGAAAACGTTCTAGAGTCATAACAATGATCCCTTTTGTTAGCCAAAGGATGCAGCCATATGGAAAAAAATCCACACCCACCAGAGTCGATCCATTCCCATATAAAATAATCTCAAAGTTGGTCATCTAAAAATGTGGATCTTTAAAAGTTTCAACTTGAAAGTGGTGTAGCGGCCAAAAAAATTATTTCTCTTGAAAACTAAGTAAATTTTCGAAATCCTCACCTTCCAATTATTTCGAAAACATGTATTCATGCTCTTTATCGAAGATTTTCTTTGCAAAATTTCCTTGCTGTAACGGCCAAAAAATTAGAGGAATTTTTTATATGAAAAATTTTTTGTTCGCCAATCGTCATAAAATTCTTGATATAATTTAATTCAACCCCTCTCGTTTCAAATATGCGGTCGGTTTCTCCATAGACCCTATCATTGAGTCGCAGTATACGGGGGAAGTTTTGGAAAAATGTGTTGTTATGCGAAAAAAATCATAAAATTTTGTGAAAACGTTCTAGAGTCATAACAATGATCCCTTTTGTTAGCCAAAGGATGCAGCCATATGGAAAAAAATCCACACCCACCAGAGTCGATCCATTCCCATATAAAATAATCTCAAAGTTGGTCATCTAAAAATGTGGATCTTTAAAAGTTTCAACTTGAAAGTGGTGTAGCGGCCAAAAAAATTATTTCTCTTGAAAACTAAGTACATTTTCGAAATCCTCACCTTCCAATTATTTCGAAAACATGTATTCATGCTCTTTATCGAAGATTTTCTTTGCAAAATTTCCTTGCTGTAACGGCCAAAAAATTAGAGGAATTTTTTATATGAAAAATTTTTTGTTCGCCAATCGTCATAAAATTCTTGATATAATTTAATTCAACCCCTCTCGTTTCAAATATGCGGTCGGTTTCTCCATAGACCCTATCGTTGAGTACGGGGGAAGTTTTGGAAAAATGAGTTGTTTTGCGAAAAAAATCATAAAATTTTGTGAAAACGTTCTAGAGTCATTACGATGATCCTTTTTGGTAGCCAAAGGATGCAGCCACATGGAAAAAATCCACACCCACCAGAGTCGATCCATTGTCATATAAAATAACCTCAAAGTTGGACATCTGAAAATGTGGACGTTTAAAAGTCTCAACTTCAAAGTCGTGTAGCGGCCAAAAAAATTATTACTCTTGAAAACCAAGTACATTTTCGGAATCAACACCCTCCAATTATCCCGATAACATTTATTTATGCTCTTTATTGAAGAATTTTTTTCACGAAATTTTCCTTGTACATGATCAGGAATTTTTTTGAATTAGTGTTATAAGAAAAAAATCATAAAATTTTGTAGAAACATTCTAGAGACCTTACGATGATCCCTTTCTGTAGCCAAAGGATGCAGCCACATGGAAAAAAATCCACACCCACCAGAGTCGATCCATTTTCATATAAAATAATCTCAAAGTTGTACATCTAAAAATGTGGATCTTTGAAAGTCTCAACTTAAAAGTGGTGTAGCGGGCAAAAAAAATATTTCTCTTGAAAACCAAGTACATTTTCGGAATCCACAACCTCCAAATATTTTGATAACATGTTTTCATTGAAGCATTCTTCTTTACGAAATTCTCCTTGTACATAAGTCGGGAAATTTTTTGATGAAAAATTTTTTATTTGCCAATCGGCATGAAATTTTCGATATCAATCAATTCGACCACTCTCATTCCAATTATGCGGTTCGTTTCTCCATGAACCCTATCGTTCCGTCGGAGTATACGTGGGAAGTTTTGAAAAAATGAGCTGTTTGCGAAAAAATATTATAAAATTTTCTGGAAACGTTCTAGAGACCTTTCGATGTATCCTCTTGGTAGAAAAAGTATGCAGACACTCAGATAAAAATCCACACCCGCCAAATCGATCCATTCTCATATAAAAGAATCTCAAAGTTGAACATCTGGAAATGTGGATCTTTAAAAGTTTCTTCTTCGAATGGTGAAGTGGCCAAAAAAATCATTTCTCGTGAAAACCAAGTACATATTCGGAATCTACTTCCTCGAATTATACTGATAACATGTATTTATTCTCTATATGGGATAAATAAAAATTCAGAAAATTAAGGAATGAACATTAAAACATACCGAAAATAGACCGAAACTTCAAAATTTCCTTGGTTTCAGGTCGCCTTTTACGAGATACTCAACGGGTTGTGGGTGAGGAATGGCCTTCAGATAAAAGGCCAGGCCATGACCTACATCCAGTGCAACTTCTGCAACACGATGGTGGACGCCGATCTCTGCCTTCTTCAAATATGCTCCACCAGGATTCCGGCCGAGGATTTTCTAAAGATAACGATCGAAAAGTGAGTATCGCCTCGTCCCAAGAACTGCCATCGAAATTAAACAACCCCGCGATTTTTCAGCTTCCACGGAAAGGGATGGTTGAGCTTGTCCCCCTTCACCTGGTTCCAACAGGAATTCGCCCTCGACCACGGCAAGCCGATGATGGAAAGCTTCCTGACTTTCTTGGCCACGTTGATAAGCGTTCGGACGAGTCTCGGTGAGAAAATATAATGTTTATTTTTAGTGAAATTGCACATAAATAAACCGATTGCGACGTCAGGATAAGGCAGATAAGATGAATCTGCAATGAACCGAAAATGCAACCAAGGTCGAAGAAGTGTTTTTCCGAAATGCAGGGAAAAAATAAACATGCGACTGTACATAGCTCATCACGCGAGATAAGAAGCATAACATCTCGTTTCATCCTTGGGAGAAGCTGAGAATATCGGAGGATCCATTGAGAAATAGACGGTTATCTTAGAAATTTCTAAGGGGTCGTGGTCGGCCACGGTTTTATTCAATGAGTAGAATATTGCAAGAAATGAATTGTTTGCTTAACCCATTTTTATTCATTAAAACTACAACATTTGGAATAATCAAGTTGTTTACAATGAACAGTCAGGCAACACACAATGCGTCACCTTGCCATGCTTATAGTATTTTGAATCTTCTGGAAGTATTTCAATATATTTTTCTAAAGGTGTGCTTTGTCGGTTTTAGTTTTATTTTTTCAATCTTTTTTATCTTCTAGTCATCTTTATGAACCTCCTCGGCTTCTACTCATCGTTGGCCCTTCGAACAAAATTATGTCAATTCTTCGAAAGCTTTTTGGAATATTTTTCCTTCAAACTTTTCTGTTCGCAGGTCTGACCGAGAGGGAGATCAACCGCCTCGAAATGATCACATTGTTGTGCACCGGCGACAAGACCCACTCTCAGCTGCTCGAGGCGATGCCGGACCGTTGCGGAACGTCCCAGAGTCGCGACTTCGAGTCCCTGCTGGCCGAACTGGCGGATTACCGGGCTCCCGCCTTGGAGGCGACCGGAAACCTGCAGCAGGGCATGTACATGCCAAAACCGCAGGTCTGGGAGGAGCTCTACGACCCCATCCACATCCTGCTGAGGGCCGTCCACAGGAGGGACTTCCAGACCTCCATGGACAGATATACCGAGTAGTAAGTAGAATTAGTAATTTTTTCCTATACGTTCTTTCTTCATTGAGTAGAAAATGGTCATTATGAATTTTTGAGAATGCCATTTTGACTTAAGAATGCCTCGGCAACTTTTCAGAGATTGATGAATAATGTTTTAGAAGATCATAGAGGAAAAATTTGTTACGCGTACATGGATGATATAGTTGTACTTCTGATACGATCGAACAACATTCGGCAGATATCCATAATATTTTAGAAGAATTTAAAGCGGATAAGATCAATGTCATTTTTTCAAAACTGAAATTGAATTCTTAGGACATATTATTACCTCTGAAGGAATCGAACCGAATCCAAATAAATTGACAGCAGTCAGCAAGTTTTCAATTCCAAAAACTCCTAAAAAAATAAAATCATTCCTTGAACTTGTAGGATATTATAGGAAATTTATCCCTTATTTCTCAAAGATTACGGAACCTTTAACTGCATGTTTGAAACTAGATTCTGAGATAAATATTGATGATCCGAAATATATTGAAGCGTTTGAGATATGTAAAAGAAATTCATTGAACCACCCTGTATTGAGATACCCTGATTTTGATAAGCCATTCGTACTCACAACTGATGCGTCAGGTTACGAGATAGGCTCTGTATTATCTCAAGGTGATGTTCCAAATGCCTTCCGATAACATTTGCGAATAGAACCCTTAACCCAGCTGAAATTCGTTATTCAACGATAGAAAAAGAGTTGCTACCAATCGTCTGGTCATGCAAAAACTTTCGCCCCTATCTCTATGGTAAAAGATTTACTATTTACACAGATCATAAACCCTTAATTTTGTTATTTTCATTGAAAGAACCGAATATGCCTTATGCGATGGCGAATTGAATTAGAAGAATTTGATTACGGAATACGTTATAAAAAGGTTATAAAATAGAGTAGAAAGTTTTGGAAAAATGAGTTGTTATGGGAAAAAAATCATAAAATTTTGTAAAAATATTCTAGATATCTAACGATGATTCCTTTTGGTAGCCAAAGGATGCAGCCACATGGAAAAAAAACCACACCCACCAGAGTCGATCCATTTCCATATAAAAGAATCTCAAAGTTGGACACCTAAAAATGTGAATCTTTAAAAGTCTCAACTTCGAAGTAGTGTAGCGGCCAAAAAATTATTTCTCTTGAAAACCAAGTACATTTTCGTAATCCACACCCTCCTATCATTTCGATAACATTTATTTATGCTGTTTATTAAAGAATTTTTTTCTACGAATTTTCCTTGGTTGGGAAAGTTTTTGATGAAAAATTTTTTGTTCGCCAATCGTCTTGGAATTTTCGATATCATCTAATTCGACCAATCTCATTTCGAATATACGGTCGGTTTCTCTATAGACCCAATAGTTAAGTCGCAGTATAAGTGGGAAGTTTTGAAAAAATGAGTTTTTGTGCGAAAAAAATCATAAAATTTTGTTAAAACGTTCTAGAGTCTTAACGATGATCCCTTTTGGTAGCCAAAGGATGCAGCCACATGGAGAAAAATCCAGAGCCACCAGAGTTGATCCATTTCCATATAAAAGAATCTCAAAGTTGGACATCTGAAAATGTGGATCTTTAAAATTCCCAACTTCAAAGTGGTGTAGCGTACAAAAAAATTATTTCTCTTGAAAACCAAGTACATTTTCGGAATCCACACCCTCTCATCATTTCGATTATATTTATTTATGATGTTTATTGAAGAATTTTTTTTTACGAAATTTTCCTTGTAACTGGTCGGAATTTTTTTCGATGAAAAATTTTTTGTTCGCCAATCGTCTTGGAATTTTTGATATCATATAATTCGACCCATCTCATTTCAAATATACGTTCGGTTTCTCTATAGACCCTATCGTTAAGTCGCAGTATAAGTGGGAAGATTTGAAAAAATAAGTTGTTATGCGAAAAAAATCATAAAATTTTGTGAAAACGTTCTAGAGTCTTAACGTTGATCCCTTTCGGAAGCCAAAGGATGCAGCCACATGGAAAAAAATCCAAAGCCACTAGAGTTGATCCATTTCCATATAAAAGAATCTCAAAGTTGGGCATCTGAAAATGTGGATCTTTAAAATTCTCAACTTCAAAGTGGTGTAGCGTCCAAAAAAATTAAATATCTTGAAAACCAAGTACATTTTCGGAATCCACACCCTCTAATCATTTCGATTATATTTATTTATGCTGTTTATTGAAGAATTTTTTTTTACGAAATTTTCCTTGTAAGTGGTCGGAATTTTTTTCGATGAAAAATTTTTTGTTCGCCAATCGACTTGGAATTTTTGATATCATATAATTCGACCAATCTCATTTCAAATATACGTTCGGTTTCTCTATAGACCATATCGTTAAGTCGCAGTATAAGTGGGAAGTTTTGAAAAAATAAGTTGTTATGCGAAAAAAATCATAAAATTTTGTGAAAACGTTCTAGAGTCTTACGATGATCCCTTTTGGTAGCCAAAGGATGCAGCCTCATGGAAAAAAATCCACAGCCACCAGAGTTGATCCATTTCCATATAAGAGAATCTCAAATTTGGACATCTGAAAATGTGGATCTTTAAAATTCTCAACTTCAAAGTGGTGTAGCGTCCAAAAAAATTAAATATCTTGAAAACCAAGTACATTTTCGGAATCCACACCCTCTAATCATTTCGATTATATTTATTTATGCTGTTTATTGAAGAATTTTTTTTTACGAAATTTTCCTTGTAACTGGTCGGAATTTTTTTCGATGAAAAATTTTTTGTTCGCCAATCGTCTTGGAATTTTTGATATCATATAATTCGACCAATCTCATTTCAAATATACGTTCGGTTTCTCTATAGACCATATCGTTAAGTCGCAGTATAAGTGGGAAGTTTTGAAAAAATAAGTTGTTATGCGAAAAAAATCATAAAATTTTGTGAAAACGTTCTAGAGTCTTAACGTTGATCCCTTTCGGTAGCCAAAGGATGCAGCCACATGGAAAAAAATCCAAAGCCACTAGAGTTGATCCATTTCCATATAAAAGAATCTCAAAGTTGGGCATCTGAAAATGTGGATCTTTAAAATTCTCAACTTCAAAGTGGTGTAGCGTCCAAAAAAATTATTTATCTTGAAAACCAAGTACATTTCCGGAATCCACACCCTCTAATCATTTCGATTATATTTATTTATGATGTTTATTGAAGAATTTTTTTTTACGAAATTTTCCTTGTAACTGGTCGGAATTTTTTTCGATGAAAAATTTTTTGTTCGCCAATCGTCTTGGAATTTCTGTTATCATATAATTCGACCCATCTCATTTCAAATATACGTTCGGTTTCTCTATAGACCCTATCGTTAAGTCGCAGTATAAGTGGGAAGTTTTGAAAAAATAAGTTGTTATGCGAAAAAAATCATAAAATTTTGTGAAAACGTTCTAGAGTCTTTACGTTGATCCCTTTCGGTTGCCAAAGGATGCAGCCACATGGAAAAAAATCCACATCCACAAGAGTTGAACAATTTCGATATAAAATAATCTCAAAGTTGAACATCTAAAAACGTGGATCTTTAAAAGTCTCAATTTCAAAGTGGTGTAGCGTCCAAAAAAATTATTTATTTTTGAAAACCAAGTACATTTTCGGATTACACACCCTTCAACTATTTCGATAACTTGTATTTATGCCAGTGTTGCCGATGGGTACATAATTATCAGATTTTTACATAATTTTAACCAATTTTAACATTTTTCAATTCTTAACATAATTGGTAATCTTAACATAATTATCACCAATGAAAAGTTTTTTGAAGATTTCGGTGAAACATGGATTAGTTAATACTTTTACTTATAGTTATTTATTTAGTTTATGTTATTTTTACGAACTCTTCTTATATATGTTGTTGAAGTTCATTCATACTTATGAAATATTTCTCTAATCTCTTATTTTTTTGCATTTTTCAGTTTCACTTTTACCTGTTTGTGTATTTTTCAAGATGATAAACATTTTGTCCTACCTCTTTGTTCATTTAGTTGTCATTATCAGTCAATTCAAAATTTTAACATAATTTCTACTAAAATCTGATAATTTTAGCAACGCTAACATAATTTCTCACCAAGCCAGTGGCAACACTGATTTATGTTCTTTATTGAAGTCCATGGACAGATATACCGAGTAATCAGTAGAATTATTGATTTGTCCTATGTCTTATACGTTCTCTCTTCATATCTCTTTTTCCACACAAAAATAACAATTATTAACTAGATTCTGCACAAGAATAAACTGAAGATCGAACTATCCTTTCAACTTGGTTTTTATCTCGTTCAAGCGCCAGGCAAAACAACAAGATGAAGGCGGGCACGAACCTCTGGCCGCCGTTCAGGACGCCCTCGAAATGCGGCGCGGCATACGAGGATCCTCGTTCCGTTCTCAAGTCCAAGGTGTTCCACGCCGTCGCTTTCGTCGTCCTATTCAAGGCCGTCAAAGGCGAAGTTTCGGAGCACATCATGAATCTGATCGTTTTCCTCCTGGAACAGGCCGTCATCATCAGCCAGCAATCCGACAATTTGGCCGTGGACACCAAAATGTACCCCAACGGGAGCTGCGCACCTAACGGGAAATTGAAGGATAAGGACATACCTAGTTGGTACAAGACGGATAACATATTCGAGAATATGACTGGAACTATACAGAAGGTGATTCTCACCCCGGAACCTGAGATATTCCCGATGGCTTGCAGCTCCGACAGTAAGAATCTTAATCTTTGTCGTCCTACCATTATCAAAAACATTACATATTTATCTGATGGCATGTCATAATGACAACGTTTTTTGATGACATAAGGAAGCTCATTATGGTACTAAGTACCATAATGAAATTCTATATGAAAAATTACGAAAAGCACTGCCGTGAAGGCAGGAGCTTTTGAGCGCTCGTACATGCACGTTGTAGGTAGATTCGCATTTTCCAGTTTTAGAAATCAATTGTAGGAATTTTCGACAGCTGTCACAAAAAATCTGAAACTTAGGCGAAACTCCAGACTTCATGTCAGTGCTTTAGGTGACCAATTTTTTTTCGATAATTCGCTAGAATTTTCTACGGTATCTATGGTCTTGGTGGTGCGATCTGGACAAAATTTTGCACGTAGTTTGAGTACCTTATTACTCAGCTAGGTGCAAAATTTCATCCCAATCCGCTCAGTATTTTCGGAACTATCAGGAAAAAAATATTTTGAACGGCCATATTTACGGAACTCCTAGTCTAATTTTGCTCATTGATGAACGTGACCGTGAACTTTGTGATCCAAACTCACCCTGAAAATTTCAAGTTCCTAGGCCTTTCCGTTCAAAAGTAAGAATTTTCTATGGTTTCTATGGTTCTGGTCATGCGATCTGGACAAAATATTGCTTCAATATATCATTCTCGATTAAAATACAAAATTTCATCTCGATCGAATCCGTAGTTTCGAATTTATCGAGAAAACAAAATTTCAAACGACCGTATTTACGGAACCCCTTGTATAATGTTGCTCATAGATGAACGTCATCACGACATTCAAGATTCACACCTATCCTGAAAATTTCAAGTCCCTACGCCTTTTCGTTCAAAAGTTACAATTTTCTATGGTTTCTATGGTTCTGGTCATGCGATCTGGACAAAATTTCACATGTAGCTTGAGCAACCCATTATCCTTTCAAGTGCAAAATTTCATCTCGATCAAATCTGTAGTTTTCAAGTAATCAGGGAAACAAAACTTTGAACAGCCATATTTACGGAACCCCTGGTGGGATTTGGCCCATTAACGAACTTAACCGAGCCATTCGGGAACTGAACCCACACTGAAAATTTCAAGTCTCTAGGTTATTCCGTTCGAGAGTTATCGTGCTTACGGCCGGCCGGACGGACAGACTCGAATTTTCCGACGGATTCGTCATCAGTGAGTCGAACATAGTCGATTGAGACCATTTTCGGCTCAAAATTCGAAAAATACAGACATCGTGACGAAATGATATAGCCCTCGTGTAAGTAGTACGAGCGCTCAAAAACATGCGATGGTGTGATCAAAAAAGTTTGTTCGAAATGCATAACTATGTACAAAACTATTCATTATGAATGGTAAAAGAGCAATTACTACAATTTGCAATATTAATTCCAATAGATTCTAGAGTTTTCACATCAGTAGTTGATGCTTTGTGGTAAACTTGTAATTCTGTTTGGTTGTTGGCACCAAAAATTGCTTCTGATATTTTTTTCTTTTGCTCTTTCGAATTTTCGATGTAATCTTCAGCAGCCGTATTGCTTTTCCATCCTCCATGGCGTTTCACGGTACACAGATCAGCTCCAGAATTGGCCAAAAATGAAGCAGACGATCGCCGAAAACAATCTTCAGGGTGAGGTAAATTAAAAAAAGTGGCAATAACTTGGTATTTTACCGAAGTTTGTGAATTCCAACGGGTTGTTTCGAGCATTTCTTATTTTTAAAGTGACAAAAAACGTCGATGGTTTGTGTTGCAAGGTCGTATTTTCACATATTGTCTGACAAGTTCTACCATATTCAATCCTGCGATATTCCCCGATGTTACAAAAAATTCTCGCATTACCTTTGGTTTTGTATTCGGTAAAATTATACTAAAAACGGATCCTTCATCTATCATATTTTCAACAAGCATATTCGTCAGTTCCTCTCTTCTGCATGCTCCACTTAGTCCAATTATCATAGCAACTTTTTGAAATAAATATGTATCATCTGATGCTTTCGTTAAAAACTTTGTGACATCTTGTTTAGTAAAAATTTTGGATTTTTCAGCTCTCTAACCTTCTGATTTACGTTTTAGTAATGCAACCAGCGATAGGTAATTGATAATATCGACGTTTTTTCTTGTTGATAAAATACTTCTTATCATCGAATAGTACGACCAGAGAGAAGATGGTTTTCCTTCCTTAGATAAGCATTCAAAGTAAGCCAACAATACTTTTTCATGAGTCATATTCTTGATTTTCTTAGTAGAACACCATTCCTCGTACCGAATAAGCGCTATTTCATATACACTCTGTGATTTTTCCGGCAAAAGGTAGTCCACGATATTGCGCGTCATTTCTTCCAAATCAGAAGGCAAACTACCAGTTTCAGAATCACTTATTATTATTCAAATTATATTCAATTCTACGCGACAATTGTTTGACAGCAGATAAATAAATATTGCCGTTACAACCTGACGTTGTCAAGGAAATGGCAAAGCACTCACTAACCTTCTAATATTTGAAAATACACTTATAGGTACTTACTCCTTCAAAAATGCAGTTTTAAGTATTAATATAAATGCCATCAGATAAAATTTTGTATGTGTTACGAATCATAAACAATCATTATGGCACACGTCGTGTTATCGAACTCGGCTACGCCTCGCCCGATAACATTCACGACTTGTACCATAATGATCGTCTTTATGGTCCTTATGACATGAATAACTATTAGGCGAGCTGGAATGGGAGAGCAACGACATAGACTCAAAGATGTCGGAGATGCCGTTCCTGGATTCTGAGAACATGCTGACCTACGAGGATTGGGAACAACAGTCCCAGGGTAGGGCTCTCCTTCCTTGGCCAGCTGCAATGCCCACAGACGATGACGACGCGGGATCTGTGATGTCGATCGAGGAGTCGCCCGAAGAGAACTCCATATCCATGGCGTTGACCGCTTTCAGGCAACTAGAGGAAGGTGAGGAACAGTCTTTATATTAATTTTCTTCGATTTAACCTCTCAACAATTCTTCATATTTCTATAGTAGTGTGTAACATCATTTTGGAGTACTCACCCACCGTTAGTAAGGCCAATAAAATAAAAAATAAAGATTTGAAAAGCACCGCCGTCAAGTCGGGAGCTTTTGTGCGCTCGTTCATCCACCTTGTAGGTAGATTCGCATTTGCCAGTTTTAGAGACCAATTGAAGGAATTTTTGACAGCCGTGAAAAAAATGACAGCAGCTCTTTGTCAATTATGCCGAATCAGCTGTTACATGAATATAAGGATTTGTCATTCAATAATTCGTTGGAATTCAAAATGGTTCTGGTTATGCGACCTGGAAAAAATGTACCTTGAATATATCATTCTCCATTAAAATACAAAATTTTGTCACGAGCGAATCCGTAGTTTCGAAATTATCAAGAAAACTAAATTTCAAACGACCATATTCACGGAACCCCTGGTCGGATTTTGCTAACCGTGGCATTCGAGATTCGAACCTACCCTGAAAATTTCGAGTTTCTAGGTCGTTCCGTTCCAAAGTTATAATTTTCTATGGTTCTGGTCATGCGATCTGGACAAAATTGCATGTTGCTTGAACACGCCATTCTCTATCTGAGTACAAAAATTCATCTCGATCGAATCAGTAATTTCGAAGTAATCAGGAGAACAAAATTTCGGAATTCCAGATACCATAGTTATGGGATTGGCAAGAATCTTTGGAGAAATAAAGAAGCCTGCAAATAATGCAACTTACCCATCAGAGAGTTTATTTCGCGTTTACAATAATTAATTGCATAAATCAAGTGTTATATATTCTTCATTAGGCTTCTGCTGAATTTTTAAGAATTCAATTTTGAAGTAAGAAAAACGCTACCCAAAGGAAAATTATGATTACATCAGTTGAAAAGATACATTTGAGAAGAACCGCCATCGTCTTATTATCACAAGGTTTCAAATGAACAAAAAAAGGAAAAATATCAACAAAACAATAATCATTCAAAGTAACACCACCGGTCAAAATTAAAATACCATATTACTTGAAGATCACTGTTAAAATTAAACAAAATTACAATTATATTATCGTTAATATTGAAGTAATTATGTATATACAAAAATATTTCACTAAAAAAAATATATTCATAACTTCTCCGCTCCTGCCATCTTATTGTTGCGAAAACTAAATATGTATTACATAATCAAAATCGCTCAAGACTTCGTCAAAATTATGCCAAGAGTTAATTTATCATTATTTTCAACTACATTTTTTTGAGTTTTTTCCACCAATCGTCAGAATATCTTCTCGAATCAATTGTAATCGTTATCTCCGGAAAATATGTACAACAGTCCGATACAATGAACACAAGAAAAAAATACTGCAAAATCCCTTTTCAAAAGCTGTTCAATCCTTCTAGCCATCCTATATACTTATCAGGAAATATTGAAAATAAATCTCTTAACTATTGAAAAAATGTAGACTAGAATAATAAAAGCAAATTATGGGGAAGAAAAATAGGACCCCAGAAATACGAAAAAAGTTCAGAGGTAATTTCCAAATGGAACTACGCAAAACTTGAAACTCCTCCAACTGATTTTTTGTATATTAGGTATATAAAAAAAAATAGAACAGAACTGTAGAGTCAAATATTCTCGAATCTGATCCTAATGAAAATTACCTCTCATTCGGAGGAAATCACTTGGTTTACAACAATCAAATTCGGGATAAAATCGATAACTGTCATCCCAAAGAGACACTTGGGTATTTTTCAATCATTTATAAAAAATATCGAAAAAAATCATAAATAATCCTTCAGCTGTAAGATCTTTATCACAGTTTATAAAAAAATAAATAGGAAAAATAGTTTGTTAGCTCTACGCGATCAAACTGTTAAAATCGTCGAGACTACGAAACAATGACAATCTACGAAGCGTTTCGATGCTGTTCCCAATTCTTCGCTAAAATATTTGAATTAAAAAATATTTTCCATATTTCAGTTGTTTCCGAAAAATATTCTTATTTTTTTAATTCTATTTCTAAAATTCTGCATCTTGGGGAAATCCTGCATTTTTTCAACATCGGTGAGGAAAATTTCGTTAGTTTTAAATGAAAATGTCTTCATAGCGTCAGATTTTAGCGAATGCACCCGTTGCGATTCGGGTGTTCGCTAGCGGGTTTTAATCATGAGATCATAGCCCCGTTTCATCATCCGCTAATAGGATCAGTCAAGACCCTACTGAAGACGATGAAAACAGAAATTTTAAGGCATTAAGTGCAATGGTGGCGTCCGTTACTGAGTATCATGAAGAACTCCACGACGTCCATCGACGTTATTTCAAAACAAAATTACAGTATCCTTCTAACCGATTGTTCTTGATCCTGTGCAATAGATGGCGCCACATCCTAGCTCATTCAAATTCTCTTTACAGATTCCCAAGAACATTCCGCCTTGCCTCCGCCGACTCAACTACGCGCTCTCATGGCAGGCAACGAAGTGGGAAGGCCCCCACAATTACCTGGCCCATCTAGCACCGAGTTGGTGCCGTCCACCTCTGTAGGATCCAGAACTTCGCGTACCTTCAGACGTCGCACCACCTTAGAGGTAACAAAATTCGAACTTCTCCTGAGTTAGAAGATTAAACTTTCTGGTTTTCACAGGGATCCAGCACAGGCTCGAACGTTCCCGTTGTTAAAGTAGGCGAGAACCTCATCAGTCTTCTCCTCAAACTCCATTCGAATTTGTCTGGAGTCCCGGATAGTTTTGTGTTGGAGAAGGAGCTTGCTAAAGGTTTCGACGAAGCCGACCAGATGGGAGACGGACCCTTTTATATAGGGAAGTTGCTGAAGAGACTCGCTCTAGCCGACGACAACTGCAGGCAGGGCATAAGTAAGCTCGATGGAATCACGTTGGACAGTACTGATTAGTTGTGTTTCAGTCGAGGCCAGGGAGAGAGTGTGGCCTGTGATAGACCACAAGAAGGAGAAGAGCCCCAACGATAACAAGGACAGGGAGGAGAGGCGTAGGAAGGCCAAAGAGAGGCAGCAGAAGCTGATGGCGGAATTCGCGTCCAAACAGAAACAGTTCATGGAGAACATGGAAACGAACGATGCTCCTTCTGGTGAGTGAAATTTCGATTGTCGAGCTTGAAGATAATATTATTTATTGAATTATACAGGTTGATTTCAAATTCGACGAGAACCTTGAAAGTCGTGTTAATATGACTCATTTGCTGTCATTTGAGCCATATCTATTGATATCCAAAAATCAACGAGTTATTTAAGTTTTTGTGTTTTTTGAAAAATTACTCACCTTACTTCATTTTTTGTCAATTTTTTCTACGTTGAGCAAGTTTGATTATAATTTTGGATTATTTTAACCAGAGAAGGATATGATATGAATGAAAAGAGCTAAAATATGCTGTAATAGATGTTGAAAAAGAATTCGTATGATTTTAAAGTTGGTATATGAAGAAAAGAATTGTCAATTTCTAATATCAATTCGCCTGCAACTTTCGAACTTCACAATTTATGTATGACAAAAGTATTTTAAAAACTTGCCAAATTCCTTCTTTATTTCCAAAAAAAGTTTCTGTGAGAATGCAGGCAGTAGTTTCGATTTAAAAAGGGATATTAGCGAAGAAAGAAAAGTAACGAATTAAATATTTTTTCATTGCAATTTAACTCAAAATTTCATTCAGAAATTTATTTATAAATTATGTTCGAAATGTCGTCCACCATTCCTTATACAAGCACGTGCCCTCTTTCTAATGTCTTCAGTCCTGAGATTTACTCTCAATCTTCTCGCTGCTCCGTCTTTTCTCTCCTCAAGTTGTGCACGTGTACGTATTTCCCTTTCATTTCAATTTTTCACAGATACTACAATTTTTTTTTATTGGCTCAGTTACTTCTTTGTTTCTAATAATTTTTTTCCTTGTAACCAAATGTTCTAATTTCCCAAGTTCATTGAATAAGTCTCTCGTTTGTATAATTTCTTCTTGTTAATTCTATCTGTTATAAAATCTGGTAAGCCGGCAGCAATTATATCGATTAGGGGTTCCTTGATCCATTGTTCTTCTCACTTCTAGTAAAAGTTTTTCTTTTTTTACTATATTGAACATTTTTTTCGAAACTTCCATCCACTGATATGCATTCGAATTTCTTCCATCAAATTTTTCAACTATAAATCTATCTACTAACTTTTTTCTACTTCGTTTTACTTTGTTTTGTTGATCTTCAACTAATTGTTCCAAAATTTTCACCATAGCCAATTGGTCTTGGGTAGTTTCCTCTAGAAATTGGTCCTAAAAAATTATGTTCCCATCTTCATCAACATATGTTTGTAATATATCGTCTGTCGTTTGTCATTTCTAGTTTGCTTTCGTTTTTTCAATGTATTTTTTACTGTACCGAAGGTTTTCGTGGTTAGAATATGTTTGTGAAGTGACACTGTTTGATATTCTTCAGGAATAAGGAAAACTTTTCCATCTTGTGTGGCGATAAAGTTTGACTTTTCGTCAATTGTTGGTTTTACTTGAAATGGAAATTTCAACTTTTGAAGGGAACCTCGTCTAAAAAACTGTCCATATTTGTTCACAGAAATTTTTTACAATTTTCACCATTTAAGTTGTCAGGTAGATAGTAAGGACCTATCAAAAGATTATCTACTGCTCCCATCCGAACATTAACCAAAATTTTTTTAGGAAATAAAGAAGGAATTTGGCAAGTTTTTGAAATACTTTTGTCATACATAAATTGTGGAGTTCGAAAGTTGCAGGCGAAGTGATATTAATAATTGACTATACTTTTCTTCATATACCAACTTTCAAATCAAATTCAACAGCTATTTTTAGCATCTATTTTTGCTTTTTCCTACATATCATATGTGATGAAAATAATCCAAAATTATAATCAAACTTGCTCAACGTAGAAAAAATTGACGAAAAATGGAGTAAGGTGAGTAATTTTTCGAAAAACACAAAAACTCAAATAACTCGTAAACTGTTCATTTCTGGATATCAATAAATATGCCTCAAATGAAAGCAAATGAGTTATACTAACACGTCCTTCAAGATTCACGTCGAATTTGGAATCACCCTGAATATCTGTTCATGTTTCGTTGGATATATCAATACATATTCGTTTTACTATTTGCAGGACAAGACGAGCAGATCCCGTTGTCCGAAATAGAGTACGACTGTGTAATCTGCGGGCAAACTACAGCTAGCACTGAGGGAAAGCCCATGGGGTTGGTTGTACTAGTCCAAGCGACCAGCTGTGTAGGACATAAAAGAAGACATGGAAGACCGGAAAGAGGTTCGCTACCTCTAAGTGACGACGAGAAGCATTTACTCAGAACGGAAGACACCCTGGCTTCGGAGTTCGATAGGAGAATCGTCGAATTGGACAGACATTTCGACCCTGTCAGTAATCCAATCGATTGTTGATCGATACAAATTGATATGCATTCTTTCAGCAATCTTGGTTCCTGTCTGTTAATTCCGGATGGGACGGCGGCGTTCACGTTCAGACTTGCGGTCACCACTTGCATTTGGACTGTTTGAATGCCTATTTGTTTTCCTTGAGGAGTCAACAGAGACAACCGAGTCTTTCGCCGGAGAAGTGAGTGTTCCCCATTTATGTTTTGTATATATTAACGTTTTTATTTTTTAGGGGTGAATATCTGTGTCCGCTGTGCAGACAATTGGCGAATTCCGTTTTGCCCTTATCGTCCCAACTTGGAGATCGTGCTCAGATGGTCAGATCGAAACCAACGTGTATGGCCCAGGTGTTGGACGAATTGTCGGATTTCCTCAGGGAAAACGTACCAAAACCAGTAAGTTTGTATCGTTTCTTCTGGCGCATCCGTTTAAATTCCATAAATTCCAGAATGTCTCCAATATGTCGGAAGCCATAGGCAAAGTGATGGAAGACATGTCGAGTTGCACCCAGCTGAAGCCCATTTTCAAACTGAACAACGACAAACCCTCGCCTTACAGTTTGTTCCTGTTTATAACTTCCATAGCTCGAACGAATCTCGAAGTCGAGCTTATACAGAGGGGAGGATCTCTCGTGTTCCAAGAGGAACCGCCGAATCCGCTCCTCCCGAAGAGAGACTGTATCGGTGAGTATTCGATAAAAACATTACAACATCATTTTTTATTTGTTAATTTGTTAATTACAGTAATGAAACAAGAAAAAATTGTTCTAGATAGACATTTCTTGTTTCATGACTGAAATTGAAAACTTTAGATAGACAGGGTGATTCCAAATTTGACAAGAACCTTGAAGGACGTGTTAGTATGACTCATTTGCTGTCATCTGAGCCACATTTATTGATATCCAAAAATCAACAGTTTACGAGTTATTTGAGTTTTTGTGTTTTTGAAAAATTACTCACCTTACTTCATTTTTCGTCAATTTTTTCTACGTTGAGCAAGTTTGATTATAATTTTGGATTATTTTCATCGAAGAAGGATATGATATGTTAGAAAAAAGGGAAAATATGCTGTAATAGATGTTGAAAAAGAATTCGTATGATTTAAAAGTTGGTATATGAAGAAAAGAATAGTCAATTTCTAATATCAATTCGCCTGCAACTTTCGAACTCCACAATTTATGAACGACAAAAGTATTCCAAAGACATGCCAAATTCCTTCTTCATTTCCTCAAAAAGTTTTCGATAGAATGCAGGTACTAGTTCTCCATCTCCACTCTGACGTTTTTCTCAATTGTCAACTTGCCTCCTTTATTTCTTCCCAAATTATTTTGTACGCATTTCCTTGGTATTCTAACATTCTTGATACATTCTTTCCACTTCTCCATTTCATAAACATCATAAACATAACTGAACTAAACGTAACTATTCAAAATTAATAATTAACAGATTCATTTCAAATAATATGAACCCTCTTTTGAAAATATAATAATGTTATAAGTAATTGATTTTGGTGGGTTAAATTTCCTGAATCGACTAAACATTCGAAATATATATTCTCTATTTATTATTGGATCTTACGGAGAATTTAATTTTATGATTTCCGCTTATATATTTTTAAATTATTTCAAATTTCATGCATATTTGGCGAAGTATTTCAGTTTATTTTGGAATCATAAAAAAAATAACTATGTTTTGATTTCCATAACAATTCCCCAAAAATGATAGATCTGATTTAAAAGTTTCTAATGATAAAGATATTGTAAGAATCTTTAATTACACCAGTACAATAAAATGTTGGTATCTTACCCAAGCTGTGACGTTAACTGAGCTTTCTCTACAAAATATGCATAGAACGTTGACACTTTCTCCCACCTTTGCAAATGGGGGCTCAAATGTTTAAAACCAATGAAAATAAGACAAAAATCTCTACCCATCGCATAATGACAAATTGTGACCAATGACAAAGCCAAGATCTACCTCATTCTGGCCTTTCCTATTCCTATCATAAACTCATTAAGTTCTAATCTATCCTATGAAATACATGCCGGCAACTGTCGTTTGTACCGTTTAGGTAATCCTCTAGTCTTGAGCCATAACATGAACACGCCGGAAATCCCAGAGGTAGGAATTTCGAAAACGCCCGTATCCGGTACCTTTCTAGTAATAAAGTGTGAATGTTAACATCATTGGATCTGATAACTTTTGTTGTTTTCTCCAGTGCCACTCCTGCACGTCCTGGCTTTTCACGCCAGGGTGGCGAGGGGGATGGCGAAATGGGCGGCTTGGACAACCTTCGAGCAGTTATGCGGCTTGCCCAACCAGAACGCGGTGAACGCTTTGGCGAACGTGGAAAAAGAAGTTCCCCTCATGCTCAGAGATCCGGTGGCTTTACTGTTACAATTCGTATTGCTTCTTCCGTTACATCTGGATCAAAGTGAGTATTTCTGGCTTGCCTGGATTAAGCGGATTGATTAAATTATTTTTTTCAGTTTATCTAACAACGACAGTACAAATGATCTACAATCTCCTATACTATCAAGTAGTGGCCCAAGTTTCTTTGGGACTGTCCAGAACCGAAAGGGAACGTGTTAAACAAATGGCATCAGAGGACGGAAATGTTAGCAATCTTACGGACGCCCTTGGCCTAATCCACGAATTTATCGGACACACCGATTTATACATAGAAGATGACTCTATGGAAAGTTCCTCCAAACCCCAGGTCAATATGGTCGCATTAGAACAACAGGTAAGCGATCAATTTTGAGAGAATCTCAAGTAACTCTGTGATTATTTAGGTACAAAAGCTTTGTCTACCCTTCCTACGCGTTGCCACCCTCTTGAAGTATCACCTGTACAAACAGCCCCTCCCCGACGTGCTCACGGCTCAGAGCGAGTTCGTGCTGCTGGTCTACTACCTGGAGCTGGTGACCGAGCCCATCGATTGGGATCGTTTCAACGCGGCCGCGGCGTTGAACTGGCCGGCGGTGCCCAAGTTGCACAGGGCTTCGCCGCAGAGCTGGTGCAGGCAGCTGGAGGCGTTCTCGGCCAAGAGCCAGATCGCCGCCAGGGGCTTCTTGATAGACCAGCATATAAGGTGGCACCAACCGAGATTGTTGCAATTGCCTAGGGAGTACGAGAAAATTTTTACAGTGAGTAAATTGTTGAATTTGAAACTGAGTTGATCGTTCGATTAAACATTTGCTGTAATTTGAGCCATATTTATTGATATCCAAAAATCAACAGTTTACGTGTTATGGTGTTTTCTGAAAAATTACTCACCTTACCCCATTTTTCGTCAATTTTTTCTATGTTGAGCAAGTTTGATTATAATTTTGGATTATTTTCATCAGAGAAGGATATGATATATATGAAAAAAAGCGAAAATATGCTGTAATAGATACTGAAAAAGACTTCGTATGTTTTGAAAGTTGGTATATGAAGAAAAGAATAATCAATATCAATTCGCCTGCAACTATCGAACTCCACAATTTATGTATGACAAAATTATTTTAAAAACTTGCCAAATTCCTTCTTTATTTCACTCAATAGAAAATAATTCAAACTTCCATAGTCATCCAACAAGGAACTCCGAAAAATTATGTATTACACACCAGGACTAGTAAATTTACCACATCCGCTTTGTATCAAAGTCTGGAATTATATAACCATCTCCCGTCCATTTATGAAAATAACATAATAGATTTTAGAAAAAAAATAAAACACTTCTCTTGTCGAGGAGTACATTCCTACCTGAACGATGATATATCATCTCTGTTTTGTACTGAAATTTTATTATTGTTTGTGATCACACAATTGATTTGTCTCATAATGTGAAGATATTATTATTATTATTATAAATTCTTCATTTAGATATTCTCTAACTTAAAGGCCATAGTGCGATGGGCAGCCGTTTTGTTCAAACCAATTTGGTAAATGATATTTTGAAAAATCTAAATGAATTTCAGCATTTAAGATCTCTGGCAACTCAAAAGGTCCTATGAATCTCCGTTCAAAATTCCAGTCCACATGTTCACTTTGAATCGATATTGAGATCTATCTTTTCTCATTAAATTAGGATTTTCTACGTGCCACTCGTGTAAATTGTGTAGGTTCATGTAACCATTTTTCTTGAATGTCGATTCATCCAAACACAAAATTATCTTAAAGTTATGATCTTAAGGCACGTATTGAATACACTATAATCATTTTTAGTAAGTTGAAAGAAATGGTTCGAAACTTGAATTTCTTTAAGAAAAACCTTTTTTTGGCCCAATCTAAGGAATAATGTAGTTAGTGTTATACCATTTTAGAATCCTTATTTAATGCGCTAACTTTTAAAGATTTGTAGCAACAAGAGTTCAAAAATCATAACATGGTGTGCGCGGATTTTCCTGAATAAAAGAAAATGCAATATAATTTGAAAAATACACGACTTAAATTTTTTTGAATATTTTTCTGATTTAATTATGACTTAGCCTATTACCCAATTCCGGCTTGAAGTCGACTTCTGGTACACTTCGTATATGTATTACACTATCAGACATTCATATCATTTAAATTTTTTTTGAACTCAATTTATGGAAGTAATTCGAATTGAACTAATTTTGATCTTTCGTTTCAGTATTACCATGAGCGTCCTTGTAGTCAGTGCCAGTCCGTGCCTCAGGAAACAAGTATATGTCTGCTGTGCGGCGCGATTGTTTGTCTCAAGCAGGGCTGTTGCAAGGCACAAAACGTTTGTGAGGCGGTTTTCCACACGCTGGAATGCGGCGCCGGAACCGGAATTTTCCTGGTGGTGACATCCACCTACATCGTCGTGATCCGCGGCCACAGGGCCTGCTTGTGGGGCTCTCTGTACCTCGACGAGTACGAGGAAGAAGACAGAGATCTGAAGTGAGTGGGAATGGTTTTCAAACTTTGAACTATTCGTGATGTGTTTCAATTTTGTTATAGGAGGGGAAAACCTTTGTACCTGAGCGAAGATCGCTTCAAGCTTCTGGAACAGCAATGGCTGGCTCATAGATTCGACCACACGAAGAAGAATTGGGTACAGCATCGAAACGCTTTGTAGATTGTCATTGTTTCGTAGTCTCAACGATTTTAACAGTTTGATCGCGTAGAGCTAACAAACTATTTTTTCTATTGATTTTTTTATAAACTGTGATAAAGATCTTACAGCTGAATGATTATTTATGATTTTTTTCGATATATTTTATAAATGATCGAAAAATACCGTGTCTCTTTGGGATGAGAGTAATTGATTTTATCCTGAATAAGATTGTTGTAAACCAAGTGATTTCCTTGAATGAGAGGTAATTTTCATTAGGATCAGATTCGAGAATATTTGACTCTACAGTTCTGTTCTATTTTTTTTATATACCTAATATACAAAAAATCAGTTGGAGGAGTTTCAAGTTTTGCGTAGTTCCATTTGGAAATTACCTCTGAACTTTTTTCGTATTTCTAGGGTCCTATTTTTCTCCCCCATAATTTGCTTTTATTATTCTAGTCTACATTTTTTCAATAGTTAAGAGATTTCTTTTCAATATTTCCTGATAAGTATAGAGGATGGCTGGAAGGATTGAACAGCTTTTGAAAAGGGATTTTGCAGTATTTTTTTCTTGTGTTCATTGTATCGGACTGTTGTACATATTTTCCGGAGATAACGATTACAATTGATTCGAGAAGATGTTCTGACGATTAGTGGAAAAAATTCAAAAAAATGTAGTTGAAAATAAGGATAAATTAACTCTTGGCATAATTTTGACAAAGTCTTGAGCGATTTTGAATAAGTAATACATATTTAGTTTTCGCAACAATAAGATGGCAGGAGCGGAGAAGTTATGAATATATTTTTTTTTAGTGAAATATTTTTGTATATACATAATTACTTCAATATTAACGATAATATAATTGTAATTTTGTTTAATTTTAACAGTGATCTTCAAGTAAGATGGTATTTCAATTTTGACCGGTTGTGTTACTTTGAATGATTATTGTTTTGTTGATATTTTTCCTTTTTTTTGTTCATTTGAAACCTTGTGATAATAAGACGATGGCGGTTCTTCTCAAATGTATCTTTTCAACTGATGTAATCATAATTTTCCTTTGGGTAGTGTTTTTCTTACTTCAAAATTGAATTTTTAAAAATTTAGCAGAAGCCTAATGAAGAATATATAACATTAGATTTATGCAATTAATTATTGTAAACGCGAAATAAACTCTCTGATGGGTAAGTTGCATTATTTGCAGGCTACTCTATTTCCCCAAAGATTCTTGCCAATCCCATAATTATGGTATCTGAGATTCCGAAATTTTGTTGTCCTGATTACTTCGAAACTACTGAGTCGATCGAGATGAAATTTTGCACTCAGATGGAGAACGACGTGTTCAAGCTACCTGCAATTTTGTCCAGATCGCAGACCAGAACCATAGAAAATTATAACTTCGTAATGGAAAAGCGTAGGGACTTGAAATTTTCAGGATAGCTCCCTGTGGCAGAATCCCAAACTCCCTAGACATGTGCTGCCCTCTGGTGGCAAAAGCCTGAAGTTATTTGTTTGTCAGGTGCTGCCACCTGCCGGCGATAGCTTGAAGTTCTTCCATAGGAAGGCAGGTTTCTGTACTGAAATTCTTGTAAACTGAATAGTTCAGCCCTTGCCCACTAGGTGGCGCTAGTTGCGGTTCAGCGCCCTCTACAGGAATTATGATGAACCAATTAGTTTGGCTATATTCCTGAAGGGGGCGCTGCATTAATTGCAGCGCCCTCCACTGGCGTAAAGCTAAACTAATTGATTCACCACAATTCCTGTAGAGGGCGCTGAACCGCAACTAGCGCCACCTAGTGGGCAAGAGCTGAACTAGAAACTCACAAGAATTTCAGTACAGAAACCTGCCTTCCTATGGAAGAACTTCAAGCTATCGCCGTCAGGTGGCAGCACCCGACAAACAAATAACTTCAGGCTTTTGCCACCAGAGGGCACCACATGTCTAGGAAGTTCGGGATTTTGCCACAGGGAGCAGCACCTGTTCCGGGAAAACTTGGAGCTTTTACCGTCAGATGGCAGCCCCATAAATACTTCTTGAACTATAAATAAATCAAAAATTTTATTCATAATTTTATTACGCTTACAATTTTAACATAACTTTATGGAACATAGGTCGGCTATATCTCCAAAAATTGGGTCAAATTCACATTAGTAACATATAGAAACAAAAATTTGTTGTATATTAATCTCATCTCTTCAGATCCGTTGTTGGCATACGTTGGCTCCAATTCCGCATCTGCAATGTGCAAAGCCTCCAAGAGGCCTCTCCCTGTGAAACGAAAGTGATTTTCAGAAATTATGTGAAACAAATCGTAGGGGAGAGCAGGTAGGATTCGTACAGAGGGAGCATTCGTACAGTAGTCATATTTACGCTACTAAACGGGTTGAAGAGTTGGTATTTGTGTGTATGTGAGGCCCGCTCATGCTCGTAGACTACATCTAAGCACGGCGCAAGTGCAACGGTCAGTTTCACCGCAATAGGTTAATACATGTTTTCGCACCGCGCAAGTAATTTTTCAATTCATCTTTGGAAACCTTCATTCATAACACGTTATGCTCAAAATTTTAGAGTAATTTATGATTGCTTATCAATAAGTGCCCTAGATTAATATGTAATCATTAATTTCAGGATATCCTCACCCGTTTAATTTATTTTGAATTTTTTTTTTGCTTGTTTTTGTTGGGGTACCTTCGTACAGTTATGAGTGGGGTGGATTCGTACTATAGAATCCACCAAATCTGCTTCTACAACAAGAACAGCTAATATTTTCAGCTTTGAAAAAGATCTTATTATGTATAACGTGCAATAATAGTAGATCCCTTATGTGTGATTATGACGAAGTTTAATGTTAATTTTATTACCGAAAGTTGTTTGTAAAATACTTTATTTTCAATTATTATAACGTTCAAGGTTGATTCTGTGATAATTTTGATCTCAATGAATGATTAATGTAACATTAAAAGCCTTTTTCTACTGTGTCCGGAGGTTCCCCGCTATGTATGAATGTATCTTACTCTGTGTACGAAGCTACCCCGCGGGTGGGGTACTTTCGTACGATTTGAATTTTTTGGGAAAGTTGTCATAGATTTGCCGTGTTATTTTATATTAACACTGAAATACTATATTATTAAAGCCAGATACATAGTTGATCAGTACTATTAAAATAAATTTTGAAATAGCTTTTAGTCTTGATTTTATGTGACTAAGTGTAAAAAGTGTACGAATCCTACCTGCTCTCCCCTATTTCTAATAATTACTATGAAGTTACTACAAAAATAGGAGAGAAAAAAATCTCTGAGCTCTTTATGTATGTATGTTTTTCAAACCAATCATTTGAAGAACTACCACCTATTCCGAAAAAACAATCTGTTCTTCCATGGGTGGTAACTATCGAGAATCAATATACGTACCTCAGAGCAAAAGGGTATTAAGTCCAAAATTTCAATTTTCGGGTTTTTTAGCTCACCTTCCTTTAAATTTCGCGCTCTTTTTAGTGGTCTACCTCCGAGATGATTAGACTTAAAATAACGAAATTAACATAGTATCAAGTCCTTAATCACAACGCAAATCAAACGAAAAATGCAAGTATTTTACTCACACACTCAACACTCTCACAGTAAAACTCACATTTTGTGACTTAATACCCTTTTGCTCTGAGGTACGGATATGAAAAAGGTTATGAAATTAGAAGAACATCAAATATAAGAAATTGATCACTCTGATTCCGAATATGAGATCAGTTTTCTTCACGTAAGCTTGATTATAATATGAAATCATACCTTCCATCACCTAAGTTTTCTCTGCTATCCATCTAACCGCGTTTTGTGATTTATCCTCGTTGGACAAAAGATCTCATTCACAGTAACAGATACAAATAAAACGCCTCTGAATCTGCAAAATTAAACAATTATTAACATTATGAATCCAAAGCATGTTAGATAAAAAAAAAAAAACAGATCCTCTCGAATGTTGCGGTTACGTTCATCAATGAGCAAAATTAGACTAGGTGTTCGGTAAATATGGTCATTTGAAATTTTGTTTTCTCGATGATTTCAAAACTATGAATTTAATCGTGACGAAATTTTGTATTTTAATGGAGAATGATATATTCAAGCTACATTTTTTCCAGATCGTATGACTAGAACCATAGAAAATTATAACTTTCGAAGGAAAAGGCCTAGGAACTAGAAATTTTCTGGAAAGGTTTGGATCTCAAATGTCGATCATTTATCAATGATCAAAATTAGACTAGGGGTTCCGTAAATATGGCCATTCAAAGTATTTTTTCCTGATAATTTCGAAACTACTGATTGGATTAGATTGAAATTTTGCACATAGATGAAGAACAATGTATTCAAACTACGTGGGAAATGTTTTCCAGATTGCATTACCAAGACAATAGATACCGTAGAAAACTCTAGCGAATTATCGACAAAATAGCACTGACGTGAAGTCTGGAGTTTCGCCTTAATTTGAAATTTCTTTCAATTTGTTTCCAAAATTGTATGATGCGAATCTTTCTATAAGGTGGATGAATGAGCGCTCAAAAGCTCTTGGCATCATGGCAGTGCTTTTCATAATTTGTTTTCAATGATAATACAAAATCATATCTCGCATAACCCAGATTTTCTCTGTCACTCATAACTGCGTTTAATAATTCATTCTTGTTATGCAAAAGAAATCCTTCAAAATACAGATAAGAATATAACTACTCCAAATCTGAAACATCGAATAATATATGAGGATATGTTGGAACGAGAAAAGAAATCCTGATTAAATATTGAAATTATTCAGAAGAGCAACCACCACAACATAAACAATACTAAAGTACAGTAAAATAGAACAAAAAGGAAACAGTCTGAGGTCTGTCCTATAGCTAATATGGTGGATGCGTTATGAGAAACCATTCAAACTTGTTAAACCGCATCCACCATAACGCAAATTATTGGATACCTCTAGCGCCATCTATACGCATATAGCAAGGGTAACCCTCTCACAACTTAGAATATTAAAGTACTCTTTTAGATTGAAACAATACTCTTTCCACTTCAGTATAGATTGCGCCTAGATACACTTGAATATGAAAAGTATCAATGTACATAAATTCATTATAATATTTGTCAAGTTGCAGTTGATTTGTGAATGAAGATAATTATGGACTTCTTTCAATGAAAGTATAAATCCACAAGTATCATTTGTGGGTATTTCTTATTCGAAACACAAAATTCTGTCTTATTGAGATATCGAACCATGATGATAGTATAAACAAGTCACAAGGAAAATACAAAAGCATACCTTCTAACACCTTGTTATTCTCTGCCTCTCGGACAACTTGCATTGATAATCAAATCTATATCTAATGTCTTTTTGTGATTATTCTTCTTTTTGCTAAAAAAATTCCTCAGCATGAACAGTTTCAAGCTTCAGCACCTGAAAACCAAATACCAATTAATATATTGTACTTAGGTTTAGTTACATCTATCGGTTTGATTTTCAAATTTCAAATGCTGATCTGAACTTTTGGCAACTTCCATGAAAAAAGAAATAATGTGAATTGATTTTCATAAAAAATTGAAATTCCAAATTCCAAGTGAAACTTGATGACTATTCTATACAAAATAATTCTTAAGGAAGGAACTTTGGGAATGGAATAATTAATGTATAAAAAATAAAACGGAAGTTAGCCAATCTCACCACCGAACGTTATTTACTCCTTGGAATGGAAGTGAGGACTCGCATCATTTGCAAACAGATGCTTCAATACGAAAAAAAATTTTAATTGTTCTGATTATAAGCTATAAACAGAAAAGGAGGAATATTAAGTGTTATTTTGCATTCAACAACATACCTTTCATCGCTCTGGTATGTATTCTTTCTCCATTCAATAGCAAGCTGAGATAGTGGAATCCATTCTGTGTCTCTTCAGGGCCATTAATTCATGGCTGATATCCAATGGAATCATTTGTTTCATCAACCTGATGGTGTCTTTATCCTGATCTTGAAGTAAACAATCAAGATCTACTAGTTTTTCTCCCAAATTGAAAAGTTTATATTTACATTTCCTGAATATTCTTTGAGGAAGAAAATCCACAAGAATTAACAGCAACAATTACAGCCTCATTAAACTGAAAAAAAATTGAATTGGCTGAGTTGAAACTAAAATTAAATTTGACTGAAAAAATTACAGCATATGCATTCCTGAATTGTTAGTTGCTTCGAATTATTGATATTGTGAATAAAACTCAATTGTTAATGAATAGTTTGATATAAAATATTTAGGTACACAATATCCAATCAAAGATTAGACTGCTTCAACTACGGTCAATTCGTAAAAATCGTTTAATTGCTTCTTTCGCGGATTCAGAATGATCCCCTCTTCTTTCGATCTGTAACCTCAGTTCATATTTCGGAAATTCATTTACTAGCATAAGAATAGATATATACAAGATGTAAATATTCACCTGAATCACCTCATTGACTTGTATTCACATATATTTATAATATAATGTAATTTATTTAAATAAGTTATCGCCATTTTTGCGTATTGCGTACTTGGAAAACAGAATCATAGACATTAGACATCTTTATCTATGATCAATGATCAGAATACAGAATACGATATTACGGAAAGGATATATACATAACTAAATATAAAACATAAACAAAATATAAAACATATTTTCCTGAACCGCCAAAACGTCCTCTACCCGCAGGTACCATATTAACCATTTATTAGCTAAGTTTGCCACTTTTGCCAGTACCGGTTCATAAGTACCGAGTAATCTGGAGTCCATGGTGGAAGAATACATGTATCTTTCCGTCATGTTTGTCTCAAGCATAGATCATAGGTAAAAAAAATAAGCAAAAAAACACAGAAATAAGAAATATATTCTTTCTTCTATGGCATAGAGATTTTTAAATTGATTGACAGTGTCAGGACTGTCTGGTTCTCTGGTTGTACGTCAAAGTTGTCACAATTGTGTATTGATGGAAAAACTCGCCTCACTTTTATACCAGTTCAAATATTGATATTCCTTAAAATTAATTCATTGTTTTAGGTGTATTTATTGAATTGATTTGAAAAATATTTCTGTCATATAGTGCAGACAAAATTGTGTACCTAGTGATATAGTTATATAAAAGTTACTTAATTTAATAGTTGAATGACGAATCTTTTGTTCGATTCATAATAGTTTCGGCTGATTAACCGACAATGGCCGTTTTGGCTGCAGCTCAACTTTTAGATGAGCTGATGGGACGTAACAGAAATGTTGCTCCCAACGAAAAAAAAAGAGAACCCAATTGGGAAGATCCAGAGGTGAGTACTGGCTTATTTATACCTTCTGCTACTATAAATAAGATCCCCTGATGTTTTTCAGTACTGCCCATATTTCCTCGTGCAGTTTTGCCCCCACGATCTTTTTGTGAACACTCGTGCTGATTTGGGTGCGTGTCCTAAAGTTCACGACGAAGAAGTACGTAAGCTCTATGAACAAGCTAAACCAGTCAGGAAGTTGCACTACCAGGAAGAATTTGTTAGATTTTGCTCTGCCATGGTGAATGATGTACAAAGAAAAATACAGAAGGGAAAAAATCGCTTGGCTCTGAGTGGTAAATTGGAAACTCCACCAGCGGCTACCAACCAATCGCATAAAAACCAGGAAAAAATAGACATTCTAAATGAGCGAATTAACGGTTTGGAGGCTGAAGCGGAGAAGGCTGGAACAGACGGCAACGTAGAACAAGCTCAGGGATTAATGATGCTTTGCGATAAGTTGAAAGATGAGAGAGACGTCTTAAAAAAACAGATGGAATCAGGGTAAGTGTTCTCGTTTGAAGATTTCTCATTTAATCTATTTAATATTAAATTCGCAGTCACTGGAGTGTGGAACTGGCCCAAGCGCAGGAGAAACAGATGGAAGTATGCGAAGTTTGCGGAGCTTTCCTCATCGTCGGAGACGCCCAACAAAGGTTAGACGACCATCTGAGCGGAAAGCAACATCTCGGATTCTCGAAGTTGAAAGCCGCCATTTCCGAACTTACAGATCTCATATTCGAAGTTAAGAACGAAAGACGAAGTGGGAGGGTTGGAGGGTTAGGGTCTCCTGACGAGATTTCCAGAGATCGGGAGAAAAGGACGGAGAGGAGTAGGGAGAGAAATCGATCGGAACATAGGTATGTTATTTTGAGAATATTCTGTTTTTAATTTAACTGGTTTATGTTTTTCCCAGAAATAGGGATGATAGGAAACGCAGTAGATCGAGGGAAATGGAGAGAGAGAGGGAAAGGGACAAAGAGAAGCAGAGGAGGGAGAGAGAGCGTCCGGAGAGGAGAGATAAGGAGAAGAAACATCGACCAGATCGAGATCACGGTGAGTACATCGCAACTTTTGTGTTTTTCAGCGTTTGGATGAACTGTTTGATTTTTTCAGAACGGAGGCATCACCATCATCGGCGCTGATTTTCTTCCACCCTTTTTTTGATCAGTAAGATCAAACTTTCGAAGGTACATTTAATACTAATTTTCATTCTGATCACTCTGTTTTTTCTTTCAGCCGTGCAGGTTAGTAAAATTATGAAACAGTGTTTTGAAGCAGAACTGCTTTCTGATTCTTTGAAATTTTATAGGTGCATTTTTCTATAGTTTGGCCACTCCTATATGAAATATCACGTGAAGGTGGGGGAAGATTTTTATTTTAAATTCGAATTAAATTTTTAAGCACTGCTGTGAAGTTAGGAACTTTTGAGCGCTCGTTCATCCACCTTGTAGGTAGATTCGCATTTTTGACAGCTGTCAAAAAAATGACAGCAGTTCTTTGTCAATTATGCCAAATCAGCTGTTACAGAAATATAAGGATTTTTTTATTCATAATTCGTTGGAATCTAAAATGTTTCTGGTTATGCATTCTGGAAAAAATGTAGCTTGAATATATCATTCTCCTTTAAAATACAAAATTTCGTCACGATGGAATCCGTAGTTTTGAAATTATCAAGAAAACTAAATTTCAAACGACTGTATTTACGGAACCCCTGGTCCCAATAACGAACTTACCTGCAACATTCGAGATTCGAACCTACCCTGAAAATTTCAAGTTTCCAGGTCGTTCCGTTCGAAAGTTATAATTTTCTATGGTTCTGTTCATGAGATCTGGACAAAATTGCATGTTGCATGAACACGTCATTCTTCATCTTGTGCCAAATTTCATCTCGATCGAATCAGTAGTTTCGAAGTACTTAGGAGAACAAAATTTCGGAACTTCAGATACTATAGTTATGACATTGGCAAGAATCTTTGGGGAAATAAAGAAGCCTGCAAATGCAGCAACCTATCCATCAGAGAGTTTATTTCGCGTTTACAATAATTAATTGCATAAATCTAATGTGGTATATTCTTCATTAGGCTTCTGCTAAATTTTTGAAAGTTCAATTTCAAGGTTTAAAATTAATAAAAAAAGGAAAAATATCAACAAAACAACTCCTCCGCTCCTACCATCTTATTGTTGCGAAAACTAAAGATGTATAACTGATACAAAATAGCACAAGAATCCTTGAAAATTATGCCAAGAGTTAATCTATCCTTATTTTTAACTACATTTTTTTGAATTTTTCTTACCAATCGTCAGAACATCTTCTCGAATTTATTGTAATCGTCATCTCCGGAAAATATGTACAACAGTCCGATACAATGAACACAAGGAAAAAATACTGCAAAATCCCTTTTCAAAAGCTGTTCAATCCTTCTAGCCATCCTCTATACTTATCAGGAAATATTGAAAAGAAATCACTTAACTATTGAAAAAATGTAGACTAGAATAATAAGAGCAAATTATGGGGGAGAAAAATAGGACCCTAGAAATACGAAAAAAGTTCAGAGGTAATTTCCAAATGGAACTAAGCAAAACTTGAAACTCCTTCAACTGATTTTTTGTATATTAGGTATATAAAAATAATAGAACAGAACTGTAGATTCAAATATTCTCGAAGGAATCTGATCCTAATGAAAATTACTTCTCATTCGGTGGAAATCACTGTGTTTACAACCATCTAATTCAGGATAAAATCGATATCTCTCATCCCAAAGAGACACTTGATATTTTGATGATGACGCAATGATGTTACCCTCGTGTGAGTAGAACGAGCGCTCAAAAACATATTATTTATTGAAATTTGGGAGATTATTCAAGGGCTCCTTGATCTATCTGAATGTTTAACTGGAAAAAGAATATTTCAATAACTTTTTGATGAACTTTTCATTTCATTTTCCAATTTGAATTGATGAAAATATCGAAAAGAAACTATGTATCGAATGAGACCATTTACAGACATCGCGACGAAATGATATAGCCCTCGTGTAAGTAGAACGAGCGCTCAAAAATTATACAACTTGGCGATGTAACCTTATTGTTGTAATTTCCTCTTTTTATCTACAATCTTTGAATGATAAAACACAAAATTTTAAACGTACAGAGAAATGGAAAATTCTTTGTATTCTATTTGTTTCCTTGTCATTATAGGCATGTTTGTACAAATTAAATTAAATATAGACGATATTCGAATTTCTTTGTCATGTCTGGCTAAACGTAGTGTTTTGATATTTCAGTGGGAAGGAGTGGCCACTAACAAAAAATGGGGTCTTGGCAACAATCAAAATATGCCTTTTTGCATAATTTATTTTGTCTTGACGATGTAATGCTATATATAATAGGTAGGCGTTACTTTTATTTCTCCTTTGTTCTCAACACCGCAGCAGCGAACAAATGGTTGAAACGTTCTGTTTATGAGTTTTCAGCCTAAGTGTTCAGTCGACACAGTGGCGTTGACAATGGCAGTTGGTCAAATACACACTCTCTTGTGCATACGCATAGTAATCTGTAATTTTGCATAAAAAAACGAGGTATTTATACAACACCATCTCATAAATTTTTTTATATAAGTTAACCTTCGCCCCTCTCTTCAAAATGAGTGGTTAAATTGATTGAAACAGCGATGCAGCATTAAAGTCGAGGTATTTATGTTGTCCAATAATTTGAAACACCTCCAGAACGACCTTTCAAAGAAAACTATACATGTAATGAATACAAATTGAATAATATGTTTCTGAAGGTGTCTTCATTTAATTAACTCTCAAATTAGGCATTAACGACAAGCAATCTCCAGACTAAATGGTCTTATACGTGTTATGGATTTTTCCAGTTACATCAAACAGGTGAGCTTCACACACTCTCTCTAGGCTCTGAAGATACTCCACGTTGTCCGTACTGATTCTGGCTGGTGCAACAAAAACGGAAGGTGATTTTTTTAATTAGAATTTCCAGTTTTATGTTCCGACTTTACTAATGTAATATAAATGTTTTTTCTTCAATTACGAATAAAAATGTGTTTCTTAAATTAAATTTCAGTTTGGAATTTCCCTATCCAGAAACTTTAAAGTAACTGAAGCAACTCTCCACTGAAATTATTTGTAGGTAACTTCTTTATGTTTTCAGTTATATTATGTTTGTTATTGCCTTTGAGCACGAGGTGATTTATTTTCTATTTTCATCTAGGATTTGGGCGTTGGTAGAGATTCGATTGACGAGAACCAAAGAAATTGTTAATTTTATTCCATCTTAAAGATACTAATTACAACAATGTACAGTTCAACAGCTATAGACTAATAATATTCAAAAGAAGAAACAGTTCTTTGACAGAAAGGCACAGTAGAAGAAATTTACTAATTTCGAACCTACCTACGAAAGCAACTATATCAACAAAACTGGTAAAAATAATTCAACACCAGGTAAATATTATAGTAACCTCTATTACATATCTTCAACTATTCTTTCATGTTAACAAGGTCGCATAATCGAGAGCTGTTTTTTCAGTTTCTCGATTATGTGACCATGTTTTCACAATAACCTCTTAAATCCAGCTTTCAATCGAAAATAATTCCATAACATTTATATCGATTAAAAAAGTAATTGGGACCAAATTTATCACAGACCGTCCCATCTAAAAAATGCAACCAAATCACTATTTAGCAAATTCTAAAAATTACTTAAGGAACCACCACAGATAGAAGTACATTGGATATTTTGGCATCGAATCATTCAGGGAAGGTACAATTGTTGATTGATAAGAGTATAGATTTCATTAAAATAAGGGGAAATTTGATTATCGATAAATCTACTATTGTCTAGGTTTTTGGGAGTAAATTGTGACCTGTATTTCGATAGTTATTAATAATTTTGAAGTAATGAAATTCAAATTATTTAACTACAATACATCCATTATTATAGCTATATTGGGATGCTATAATGTAGAAAAACTAAGAAACTGTTACAAATTCAATGCAAGGTTTCGAAGGCTTCAAAGATTGTCGGTAAGTATTTATAATTCCTGTTATACTGCCCTGTCCTGAATCACGAGAAATTTAGAGAATCTTTGGATGAAGGAAAAGTGGATGTAGTAGATAAGACATTCGAATATGTTCATCTATACATCTTATTCGGTTTCCAAAGAAAACTAGATATTTGAATTCTACTCCATATCATCTAATTTTACTAAAACAAGCCTGAAACTACAATGAGGTTTTGTCATTTCGTTTGTTAAAAAAAATATATTCCCTTTATTTCGTAGTATGATTCTTTTCCCTATTTTTGAGTATAGTTAATATATAATCTAATAATTCTAGAATTTAAATTAAAATTGGGGTATGTACTGATTACTTTGAACCAAATCAGTGTATGCATAGAGAAGTTTAAAAGAAGACAATCTACTGTTAGGTCAGTGCATGATCTGACTGGAAAAAGATACGACATACTGAAATATAAAAAATTAAGTATAAAATATAATTCATCGATAACTAGATAGAAAAAACTACAAACAACATCTATTTTCACTCTTGGAATTATTTAATCTAACGTTCTCTTTTTGAATTTCCTTGTAGTTAAAAGTTAAGAACAAGAAAACACATCTGGATATGTTTCGAAGATAGATCGGCGAATTTCTTCTGGAAATAACAGAACACTTCGGAAGAAACCTTGGATTTCGAATACTATCGTAGCTTACCAACCAGAATTCCTCGGTAGGATTGTGAGTATAAAGAAATTTTGCATTCGGCGATTTTGTTTGAAACTTTGATACTTTTTGGTTAGTATTAACTTTTTTAGAAAAGCACAACTGTTCTTGTCAAATGTAGGTCGACGGTTTGAGCTCGTGAACTAAAAAGAATTCCTTCCCGACCTTCGCCGTCCAAAATTAATTTACACAATATGTACAAAGTATATAAAAAATAATTTCACCGACTCAGCAACTGCTCTCCGTATCCTTTCTGCCTTCTCCTCCACAGTTATGGTCATAAATGTCCTCCTCCGTTTCGCTAGATTTCCCCTCGATCTTCCGCCTTTCCTCTATAATTCTCTGCACGGATTCCTGCGAATCGTGCTTTATGATATTCAAACTGACGGTCTCGGGATCGCCCAGGAAAGGCGTCTCTTCGGAGATGTCCATCGAGAACTGCTTCACAAACAGGTTCTTGGTGCTGCCGTACCTCTTGTGCGTGGGCTTTTCGCCCACCGTTGCGCTCAACAAGTTGCTGTCCGTCTTCGCCACCTCTAATTTGACGCTGTCCTTCCTCTGGAAGCTGGAAGAATCCTTCTTGGTGGAGTCTCTGGTCTTGTACTCGTTTATATCGAAGATTTCCGACACCGACTCGTCGATGTTCTTTATGTTGTCGACGTTGGAGAGCAGGAAGGGGTGATGGCTGTGCATGGTCTGTCTTCTACCGGTGGGTGAAGACCTTTCGAAGGGTGGTTTACTTCCCGATGGATTGTAGGTGAAGTTGGATGGTAGTGAGAGTACCTGGATAAGTATACGGTTATTGTTTATTCAACATAATTGCAAACAATCATTTAAATTCATCTCGAAATGATCGAGTTTCGATAAATTTCGACGATGTGTCAAAAGACGAATAATTTAATTTCGGGAGAAACGTGGCAATCTTTTGCCATAAAAAAATACCTTTGTTAACGGCTTGTGCTTCTGTTGGTTCTCCTGGTCTATCTGCAGCGCCAGACACAACTCCCTCCTCTCCTCCATCTCCTGTTTCTCCTGCATCTCCCTCTCCAGCTGGTTGTCCAGGTCCTGTTCCTCTTCCAGATGTTTATGGGACTCCTCCAAGTGCTTCATCAGTACCTACGGCGAAACTGTTAGCCCCTCAATCTCGACGATAACCGGAAGAAACTTACGGCTACCACGACGTTGACCAGGACGAATTGGGCCATCAGCACGAAGACGACGAAGAAGATCGGCGCTATGAGATGCGAGACGCAGCAGTTCGTGACGCAATCGGCGTCTTTGCTGCACGTCTCGTCCCGCAGGGTGTCTTTCATTATCCCGTTCCAGTTGTCACCTGTCGCCACTCTGAAGAGGGTGAGGAACGCCATCCCGAAATTCTTGAAGTGGGCGTGCTCACCTAAGCCTGAGGACAAACTGAATAACCTAAAAGACTTTGGTAAAACCCTGCTTACCCTGACACGGCTCAGCTTCGATGTCGCAGCTCAGCCGGCCGAAGAGCTCCACTCCCAGAGCGGCGAAGATGAAAAAGAGCAGGAAGAACAGAAGCCCCAGGTTCCCGACCTGCGGTAACGCCTGCATGACCGTGTCGAGGAGGGCCCTTATGCCTTTCGCCATCTTCAGCAGCTTCAGCACCCTCGCGATCCGCATAACCCGCATGACCCTCACCACCGTCGGATTTATAGGGATGATGTTGGAACCGAGCTCCTCGAGCACGATGCCCACCACAGACAGGATGACGATGGCGACGTCCAGCTGGTTCCACTTGTCCTTCATGTACAGTTTGAGGCCGAGGGCGATCAGCTTCATCGTGCTCTCCACTATGAAGACGGCGGTGAAGAAGTAGTTGAAGATCTTGAGGATCTGCGTCTGGAAGTCGGGCATCCTGAATCGCTCGGTGGCCATGGTGACCACGTTCAGGCCTATGACGGCCGCTATGGCCAGGTCGAAGTACTTGGAGGTCACCACGCCGTGGATGAAGAGGCGCCACGGAGGGTAGTTGATGTAGTAGGGAGGCTCGTTCATTTCTGCGATTTGGGTGGTTGTTTTTCGTTGTTTGTTGTTTTATTCAAACTACTTACTTTTTCGTCGTTTCTCCAACTGGAGAGCCCTCTTCGCGGCTCTCCTGACCCTCTCTTCCTTCTCCTGTTCCTCGCGACACCGGTGGAAATTCTCTACCACCACTCCAACAAACATGTTTAACACGAAGAATCCAACGAGGAGTATGAAAGAGATGAAGTATAACAGACGCCATTCGGAGAAGTTGGTTTTGGGCTGTTGATCCACGCCGACCGCGTCCAAACCAGAGTACATAATGTTGACCCAGCCATCCCTGGAACTCAAGACGAACAAAGACATGAGGGCCTGTCCCAAGTCGTCGAAGTTGTACTTCTCGTTCTCCCACCTCGTGGATTCCCTCGATAGGCAGTCGGTCTTGTTCTGGACGCCCTGTATGTTCTTGCCCGTGCAATGGTAGAAGGTCCCCTTGAATAACTGGAATTCGAAGTAGAATGTTAGGGATTAACCTGGGAGATCACCACCAAGACCTCACCTGTACACCTAGAATACCGAAAATAATGAAGAATGTACAACAAATCAGTACGATATTTCCTATGGGTCTCAGCGAGGAGAGAAGAGTTTGGACCACCAATTTCAGACCAGGCGCCCTGTTTATAACCCTCAGAGGTCGGAGAGATCTCAAGAGACGAAATACCTGTGAGAAGAAGATTTTAAACAGCTTGGATAAGAAGTTTATTGCCAAAATCATACCCTTAGTATACCAAATATTCTAGGACTGGAGGAGCTGATGAACGACATGAGCAGGTCCACGATGGAGATGATGACCAAAGCGCCGTCCATGATGTTCCACCCGGAGGTGAAGTAGGCGCTCGGGCCGTAGCACATACCTGCAGCTACGACCTTCACGAACATCTCGGCTGTGAAGACGACGGTGAAGATGTAGTTACAGGTGGCGAGGAAAACCCTCTCTTTACTGGCGGGGGGTATGTTCGGCCTCTCCATGGCCAGCGTGATGCAGTTCAACGCGATGAACAGCAGCACCACGTTATCGAACCACTTCTGCTCGATGAACCACTGGCACCACTGGCGAAACCTGCAACAACGCCCACTGAAGAGCTGCCCCTCTCAATCCAGCGAAAACACTCACCCGCTGTCAGACGGAAACAGATACAGCGCGTAGTCTTCCCTCTCCTTCATAAAACTGGCGGTGGGTTCGAAATAAAGGAAAAATTTCGTCAGTTTGTCGGAGGGGTAGTCCGGGTTGTCGTTGGGGGTGGAGCAGTCCTCCATCTTGATCGTCGGCAGCGTTATCGTCTTCTCGTTGAGCGTGTTCACGGCCTTCGGCTCTCCCAGGCTCGACTTTCTGTCCCCTTTGGTGGGCGCGTTTTTGTCCGCTAAGGGGGGTGGTGCGCTTAGGGGGTTGTTGTGCCTGGTAAGGGTCGGGGTGACGGAAACCTAAAAGTAATTACAGTCGTGCGAATAGGGGCGATGGATTGTCCCGCCGATCGTGTGCTATGTGGAGGATAGCGGCTGAAGCACAGATAAAGCGTTTCTATGCGCCTACGGGCCGAAAATGTCTTCTGCGATGCGCCCTCTACCGGACGTTCGGACAACTGAGCTAAGGGCCATCAACATTTCGAAGCGATTCTCAATTTGGTTCGGTTTCATGTGCTCCAAGCTAGTTTACAGTAACCTTCCTACTCAAGATTACAGATTCACTAGGCCAAAAAGAAGAGATGGTCTCGCCATCGAAACGCTGGATGGCTTTTTTACAACTTCAAGGGGGCAAGAACGAAAACTCTCGGCAAAGGTTAGGGCTCTCTCAGTTCCTACGCTCTTAGTTATCTTATCTTGTAAAAGGTAAAACGTACAAGTTTTTTTTGTGGGTTGATCTCAAACCCTCAAGTTAGGAGGGTTCTCTACAATTTGAATGAATTACTGACATTCTGGTAAATCCATAAGATACGTTAGTTTAGCACACAGCTTCAGTCGTCATTATGTGCATCATCTTAAATTATCATTGATCAACTGTATCATGAAATAAAGCCACACCTGGTTGAGAACTTAAGATAGTTCGTACTCTTAACTCATCGTTATAGGTTATCAATAATCCTGGATGGGATTACTTCGCAGGTATACAGCTATCGTAGACGCACCGTTAACAAGTCTCTCTCCCACTAAATACTTTCCACAGCTAGGTATCATCAGACATTTCATTTAATCTTCAAGGGGACTGTTCTCATTGGCCCTCCCCCCAACGTGGGAGAAGGGACTGTTCTCATTAAATATCACCCAAACGTGCTTCAAAGGAGACGGTTCTCTTTGGCCCGCTGGACATCACCTTCTAATGATAGTTGTATTCCTGAGAAGTAACCCACATCACTGGATTCTCACATCATCACCAATGATGGTTAAGGAGATATTAGTGCAGCATTTAAGTCACTCAACCATCTTTGAACATTATATGAGAGAAGTCTCACCAGTCGACATGTTGACTATGGATATCCTTCACTTGTGGATTAACGGTATTTGAACAAGATAAGGAGGGGTTTTTGTTTTCGGTTGTTTTTTGTTTCCGGTTGTTTCTTTGTTTCCCCTTTATTTTTGACACTGATTTTCTTGTTTTGAGTGCTTAAAATATGTGATTTGAATTTCCTAACTTCCTGTCAATCTCTTCTATTGTATCAAGCGTAATTTGGGTTGCATAGACAACGTAGAGTCCTTAAACCACTATACGATCACGATCTTGGCCAAAGATTATCTAGAGTAATATTTTCACGTTAATTAGAACTCATTTAGAGTTCTAGTTCTTTGCTGCTGTCAGCAGAAAACTGTAAGGTCGGTAACAGTTTCAGCACTATGCAGTACAATATTCTTCTGTTAATTTTTATAAGAACTGTTTTTCTTTGATTTAATTTAGTATTTTCATGGAACTTAATTTTGTTGGTTGGCTGCTTTTCTATATTTTTTCAACAAAAAATTGTAGCACTTTGAAAAAGTGCGTGAGTTTATTTAAATTTCATGGCTTTCAGAATTCGTTATTTTCCAAATCAACATTTTTCGATAAGGTGTGGTGAATTGAAGAAACTTCGATCATGATCTTGGCCAAAGATTATTTATGGGAGTATTTTCACGTTTATTAGAACTCATTTAAGGTAGAGTTAGTTCTTTGCTGCTTTCAGCTTAAAACTGTAAGGTCGATAACAGTATCAGCACATAAAAGTACCGATACAGTACAATATTCTTCTGTTAAATTTTATTAGAACTGTTTTTCTTTGATTTATTTTAGTATTTTTATGGAACTGAGTTCTCTTGGTTGGCTGCTTTTCTATATTTTTCCAACAGAAAATTGTAGCACTTTGAAAAGCTGCGTGAGTTTATTAAAATTATATGGCTTTCAGAATTCGTTATTTTCCAAATCGAAATTTTTCGATTAGGTGTGTAGGAATGAAGAAACTTCGATCATGATCTTGGCCAAAGATTATTTGGAGTAATATTTTCACGTTCATTAGAACTCATTTAAGGTAGAGTTCTAGTTCTTTGCTCCTTTCAGCAGAAAACTGTAAGGTCGGTAACAGTTTCAGCACATAAAAGTACCAATACAGTACAATATTCTTCTGTTAATTTTTATTAGAACTGTTTTTCTTTGATTTAAATCAGTATTTTTATGGAACTCAATTTTTTTGGTTGGCGGTTTTTCTATATTTTTTCCAACAAAAAATTGTAACACTTTGGAAAGGTGCGTGAGTTAATTAAATTTATATGGCTTTCAGAATTCGTTATTTTCCAAATCAAAATTTTTCGATTAGGTGTGTAGAAATGAAGAAACTTCGATCATGATCTTGGCCCAAGATTATTTAGAGTAATATTTTCACGTTCATTAGAACTCATTTAAGGTAGAGTTCTAGTTCTTTGCTGTTTTCAGTAGAAAACTGTAATGTAATGTCGATAATAGTTCTAGCGCATAAAAGTACCAATATAGTACAGTACTCCACGATAAGTTCAAATGGGATAACATACCTTAGCTTATAACAATACTATTGAAATCAGTCTCCAAAATGGATATCTTTTAATAAAATAATCAAAATCCGAAAATATACCGAACACAAATCTGATGGCCCATAGCTTCAAGTGTCGCCGTCCGGCGCGCTGCGATCTCGACCACAGAAACCGACATGGAAAATTTTCTGTGGCTTCCGACGTTTTCGGCCCGACCGACGCGGAAGTGAAAAAAAAACTGATCTAGTTACTTGCGATGCGGAACTGCACGTGTTCGATCTACATCTAATGGAATTTTGAGGACTGATCCCCTTCAGGTTTTTGTTGTTGGGCGCGTCCCGCTGCGTGTCGTTTTTTATACGGATCGTCGATTGGAGGAGAGAATCGTTCCTCAAGTTCACCTGCAAGAGATCGTGCAGAAAAAAACAACCTATGCTGATGACGGGTTACGACATATAAATGACCTATGGCGACTATGAGGAAACCTAGGCACGGAGGTCTCCTCTCCAGACTTACATTTCTGTTAACCCCGCCGCCGTTGCACTGGGAGTGGTCCCTGCCGTTGTTCAACGGGACCGTCTCGCTCTCCGTCGAGTTGTTCCTGCCCTTCTTCCTCCGCAGGCTGGGCCGGGAGGAGAGCTTCCACGAGCACTTCCTCTGGACCTTCCCCTTGTCGTTCTTCGGCTCCGTCTTGGCGGGTGAGTTGGGGATGATCACCTTCTCCGAGAAGGTCATGGTCTTGGACCCGATCTTCTCGTTGTGGATCACTATCTTTCCGGCCAGGAGGGAGCCTTCCTCTTGGGATTTGTCGAAATGGCGGAAGGTCAGTTGGGGTGGCGAGGTGCTTGGCGGTTTGAGCAGGCTGAGGGACTGCAAGACATTATACGGTGTAAGCTCGGTTCTCATCGGTAATGAAGGAACTGTATATTCGAAGTCGGACATACATTGTATTACTTTGTATAATCAACGGATGTCGTTAATCTTGGAGCTATGTGACTGAGATTCGATACGTTTACCATAGATAAGGAAAGCTTTGGCTTCAAACGAAGCTTTGTTTTGACAAACGGAAGTAGACGACAAATAAACTTTGTATTGGCGATTGAAGGAGTCCTCGTTAAGAGGAAAAGACGCAACTTTTTCATGAGAAAATTTCGGAGAAAGAATTTAAGAGCGTGGGTATCCCCAAGCAATGGAAGTGAGAGGAACTAAGAAAAATTTCAACTCAGGAATTAGGTTTTCGAAGGGGCAAAATTTTACCTTCGAGGGACTCTGAAAGTGTGAGGGGCAGTAGTGGCCGGTCGGGGACCGAGGTTCGGTCGTTACCGGTCTGAGACCGAGGGTGAGTTGTGCGGAAGTAGAAGAAAACTGGGGAGAGTTAGTTTTCTGGAATTAGAGAACTCGGGAAAGTTAGTTAAAAGACTTCCTCTTCGTGCAGGAAGCACGAACTCAATTCTTTTCGGACAATATATTATAAATGGTGACAGCAGGGGGATATAAAATAATACTTAAATTCCATCTTAATTACTTGTACTATTACTAAGCAGTATTATTACAAACTCACATTGGTTTTCTGGGAGGAATCGTTGCTGGACACCCCTCCAATGCTGACGTCGCATTCGTCGGGTACAGTTATGTTATATCTGAATTCGGGAAAGTCGTCCACGTTGGTGCTGGGAGAATCTTCAGGAGTCGCGGCAGTGTGGGTTATAATCGGCGGAGAGGTCTGAAAGAGAACCGTATTGAAAAAACCTCGAGGGGTTGTGGGCCCACCAACCTGTTGCCTGCCCGGCTGCTTCAACATCGATTCCTTCTGGATGTTGCATTTCGGATCCAAGGTGAAGCAGGTGTTGTCGTAGATCCTATCTCTGCAGTCGCAGTGGCTCAGCCCGATCACAGACCTGTCGTCTTTGACGTCCTTGTATTTCCTCAGTTCTTCGGCGGATCTCCAACAGTTCTTCGAGTCCTGAATGTAGCTCCCGCTGGAACTCGTCAGACTCTTGTTGCTCTCGTCCGAGCTACTCCTAAGACTGGCCTCCAGAATACTTGACATTTTTCTCCTTGCTAATTCTCTCTGTTCCCTCTCCCTCCTCTCGTTCCTCTCGGCGCTGAACCCCTCGACCAGAATGGCCACCAAGAGGTTGAACAGGACGTAGTTACCGAAGGTCATGAGGGCCACGAAGTACAGCGCGGCCCAATGCGAGGTCTTCGCCATACCATTGGATAAAACTAGGTTCCAGTCTTCTTGCGTCAAGATCTAAAAAAAATCCCACCAAGATGAAGGCGAAGCGAGAACCAAAATCCGATCGAACTACATTGAATTGAAGCAGGTTGATAAAATAGAAAAAGGTTTCTCACTTGGAAGACTGTGACGGTGGCCCAGAGGAAGTTGTTGAAGTGTTTCCGGTCGCAGTGGCATCGTTCGTCCTTCGAAACGATCATTTCGCAGGTGCACTCGCGTTGGTGACCTTGTAAATCTTTGTAATTGCAAAACTTACCACCGAATAGGTACATTCCGAGTATGCTGTGCGAAAAACCCAAAAAGGTGATTGAATTTCTGGCATGTAACATTGTAAATAAGTTGTTTAACTGTGATATGTTGTGCTCGGATAAACGATGAGTAGTTAAACTTACAATAGAATAAATAATATGATTTCGATTACATTGGGTTGAATTCCACGACATCTTCAAGTGGTTAAGATATAACTAAATTTATTCTCTAAACTCTGAAGCTACCTACTAATACCTTCCTTAATAATAATTATAAAAAAAACTAACGCCAACAGATCTTCTCACTTAATGGCGGTAAGATAAGCATAGTTTCATCCTTGGAAGCGTCATTAAGATAGAAAGTAGAAAATTGAAACCTTTTGGAGCGCCTTGAGATGAATAAACAAAAATCGTCTGTTTTCTTATCAAACGATCATGTAGACTTGAACAATTCACTATTATTGAATCTTTATTGAAGTAAAAAAAAAATTTTGTCTGCCTTTCAAATTATAAAAAAAACTAACGTCAACAGATCTTCTCATAATGGCGGTAAGATAAGCATAATTTCATCCTTAGAAGCGTCATTAAGATAGAAAGTAGAAAAGTAGAAAATTGAAACCTTTTGGAGCGCCTTGAGATATATAAACAAAAATCGTCTGTTTTATTATTAAAAGATCATGTAGAGAAAAAATAATTTTGTCTTTCTTTTAAATTATAAAGAAAAACTAATGTCAACAGATCTTCTCACTTAATGGCGGTAAGATAAGCATAATTTCATCCTTGGACGCGTCATTAAGATAGAAAGTAAAAAAATAGAAAATTGAACCTTTTGGAGTTCCTTGAGATAAATGAATAAAAATCGTCTGTTTTCTTATTAAACGAACGTGTAGACTTGAACAATTCACCATTATTGAATCTCTTTAGAAGTTAAACTTGTTTTGTCTCTCTTCTAATTTATAAAAAAAAACTAACGTCCACAGAGCTTCTCTCTTAATGGCGGTAAGATAGGCATAATTTTATCCTTGTAAGCGTCATGAGGATAGAAAGTAGAAAAGTAGAGAATTGAACCTTTTGGAGTTTCTTGAGATAAATTAACAAAATCGTCTGTTTTCTTATTAAACGATTATGTAGACTTGAACAATTCACCATTATTGAATCTTTTTTGAAGTTAAAAAAATTTTTTTTCTTTTCTAAATAATAAGGAAGCGACATTAAGATATCATTAAATATTCATCCAAGGAGTTGCGCATAGGATTGACCATTACCCCCACCTAGTGATAAGATTGGTTTGTATTAGTAGGTAGCTTTAGAGTTTAGAGAATTAATTTAGTTATATCTTAACCACCTGCCGTGGAATTTAAAACAATGTAGTGGAAATCATATTAGTTATTCTATTGTAAGTTCGATTATGAATTTCCATCAAGTATCGGCTAATTCTATAAGAACGAATTTTTGTAAATTTTTGTAGAGTACTATCGAATCGAGCTACTTAATTCCGAATGAAATCATGATGAATGGGTTCTTTCTCTAGTTCTATATATGGTTGTTTCGTATTGTTAGGTGAAACAAAAACAGGTCTCAGAAGCAAACCCAGGTATCCAAGAAGCACACATCAAGATATAACACTGCTTATTCATGCATTTTTGGGCAAGAATGACATAATATTATTCGTCCAGTTCAATGTAACACCAACGAACACCAAGTATGACTTCGATGATGATACAGGAGAAGCAGAAATTTTGAAGCCCTAACTTTTCGTTTGCACCAATTCACTTGAATAAAGAGATATCCGGCAACGCCGCCAAATATGACAGATGAGGTACATTTGATCTACTGCGTGACAGTTGTTTCGAGAGTGGGGTGCTGCCTGTAGATTTTGATGTGCAATTCTTGCTGGGTGTGCCGCCGCATTTAACATTATTGCAGGGGTGACAATTGATTAGGACGTCACAAAAAATCAGTGGAAATCAAAACGACAAAGCACACACAACATGCTAGGTTAGTGTGAAGAGTAGAAAAGTGAATAGGTTAGATTGAAGAATCATGCTTAAACAGGTACATGTCAACCTACCTTCGTTCCTGATGGTCATGTCGGTATCAGTTTCTTACTCGAGGGTTTTCAAAAAATCGCACACTTATTTTCAGACGTCAAAACCGGAAAGCAATATATTTCTATGGTGAGGGCGAGGTTGCCAGAATTATTATAATTCGAAATATATTGTTTTCCGAAGTTTCCAACATTGACTAGTGACAGAAATAGTTTGAATATGCATTTAATCAAGTAGGTTATACCTGAAACACTGTAACGAGCGCCCACAGCAAAGAATCGAAATTTTTCCTATCCCTATTGTCGTCATCTATCAGTATACATTTGCCGAGCTCGTCTCTGCCATTGTCTTCGCAGAATTTGCAACCGAATATGTTCATGCCAAGTATACTAGAACATCCCAAAATACCACCTCTTAGTCACCATAATTTTTTCGTTATTTCCATTGCAGAGATTCATTATAAATTCAACGGAAGCAACGAGATTCCGACGCCATAACTTCACAGAGTAGAAATTATTTGTTCAGTGATCTTTGTTAGTGGACAGACTCAGTTTGAACGACATGTTTCAGTTCTGTGTTTCTTGAGAAGGTTTAACATTGAAATGTTGGTCCACTGTCGTAAATTGTGCTGGTATATGGAGTTTGTGCCTTTACACATATATATTGGAAGAAGATTCTGTCGGAAAAGTCACGAAATGGTAAGAAACATTTATTTGGGTTCGCAACTTTTTCGAGAAAACCTCATGTATTCTGATGTTAGAGAGTTAAAAATAAGATAGTGTGGGATAGAGTATAGTGATATGTAAAAAGACGTAAAGATCTAACATCGATTTCAAATCAAAATAACGTAAAAAAACATAATATTCAATTCAGTATCACCCACAGATATAAATAAATTGCCACCCCAGTCATAGAAATTTCGAACCCCAACGCCAAACATCAGGAAATACTGAACCAAATAAAAGAAAACTGTACATCTCCGAACCTTGTAGTATTTTTTCCGGGAGTTTTGCAACTGAATATGTTCATGCCAAGTATACTAGAACATCCCAAAATACCATATCGCAGTAACCATAATTTTTTCATTGCAGAGATTCATTATAAATTCATCGGAAGCAACGAGATTCCGACGCAATAACTTCTCAGAGTAGAAATTATTTGTTCAGTGATCTTTGTAAGTGGACAGACTCAGTTTGAACGACATGTTTCAGTTCTGTGTTTCTTGAGAAGGTTTAACATTGAAATTTTGGTCCACTGTCATAAATTGTGCTGGTATATGGAGTTTGTGCCTTTACACATATATTGGAAGAAGATTCTTTCGGAAAAGTCATGAAGTGGTAAGAAAAATTTATTTGGGTTCGCAACTTTTCCGAGAAAACCTCATGTATTCTGATGTTAGAGAGTTAAAAATAGGATAGTGTTGGATAGAGTATAGTGATATGTAAAAAGACGTAAGATCTAACATCGATTTCAAATCAAAATAACGAAAAAAAATATAATATTCAATTCAGTATCACCCACAGATATAAATCAATTGCCACCCCAGTCATAGAAATTTCAAACCCCAACTCCAAACATCAGGAAATACTGAACCAAATAAAAGAAAACTGTACATCTCCGAATCTCCGCGAGTTTCTCATTTAGCTTAAAATAAAATTCAAAACACAGCCATCTCTAAACTTACCTAAATATGAAAATGAACAGAATGAGCAACGAGAAAAAAATCGCTACATTATCCATAGTTCTCAACATGACAAACAGTTGGCGTCTCAGGTTTGGCATGAATCTCACCAACTTCAAGATTCTCAAGAGCCTGAACGTCCTGAGGACGGACAGACCCGAGTCCATTTGGGATTCCCCCATGAACTTTTGGCAAATTTCGATAGCGCTGTAACAAAATTCATGAATAAGACCAGAAATCAATGAAAACATCGATGTCAACCACAGAGAAGATCTGATGTTTATCAAGCCACGTTGATCGGTGGTCCATAGATCATTGGTTATTGGTTCTGTTTTCTGTTCGGAAAAAACTCTTTCTCACCTCAATATTACAATAACGCCATCGAAAACGTTGAATCCATTCGAAATATACCCGAAAGGACCTTCTGCGATGATCTTCAACAGCATTTCAACCGCAAAAATCGCCGAAAATATTATGTTGCTGACTTCGACTACGTGAGTGAGTATTTCAGGCTGTTCGTGGTATTCTATACCCATGGAAAGTGTGTTGATGAGAATGGCCAGCAGGATGCCTTGCTGGAAGTACTTCCATTCCACCATGTTTTTGATTTGTTTCCGGAAGAGACTGGCAAGTTTGAAGGTGCCCTTTATAACCATGCACGAACAAATGTAACACCTGGATCTGGTTTCGTTCCTGTACTCCGCTTCGCAATGCCAGAGATCCTGACAACACGAATAATCTTCCTCGGGGAATTGGGTGGAGTAGGTGGAGTCCTCGATGGATTTTTGTCGGTTAATGCCTGGAAAATATTTGAATAACGATAATCCTTCTAGAATGATGGTTTGATCCTACCGTTGCTTAGAGAACTGAAGAAAGTGTCTAGAACTATGGGTCCTGTAGGAAGGGCTGCGTTCATACCCCCAACTAAAGCCAATAACTCCTGGCATGTCATAGTCTCGCCATTCATTATGTTACAACATTCTTGCTGATTCTGTATTTGCATCTGAGAATTTTGGATAGGTGCAACTTGCCATATGTCCCCGTCGCCTGAAATTCCGAAGGAATCGATTAAAAAACTACCATATCTGGAATTAAATTGAACTATACCCGTCTGAGTAGTTTTCTCGCTTTGGCAAACGTTTTTTCTGTCTATATTTACAGATAGAAGATTGGCACTTGAGCTGGGCGGCGAAGAATTCTCCCCGTGTCTCAAAATAACGTCGCTGAACATGACCGAAGACCTCCTCCGGTTGTTTATCGAAGGTGCCAAAAGGTTTGTAGAACTCTAGAAAATAAGATGAATATTGCAAGAAGTTTATGATCTATTTGTTTTTATTGAGTGCTCGTTCTGTATTTTTCGAATTTTGAGCCGAAAATGGTCTCAATAGACAAGGTTCGACTCACTGATGACGAATCCGACAAGAAATTTTGTATTTTGATGGAGCTATTTAAGCTACGTGCAAAATTTTGTCCAGATCGCATGACCAGAACCATAGAAACCATAGAAAATTATAACCTTCGAACGGAAGAGCCTAGGCACTTGAAATTTTCAGGAAATTTTTTTCAATTTTCTACTTTCTATTTCAATGGGGCTTCCAAGGATGAAATTATTCTTATCTAACCGCGATTAAGTGAGAAGGTCTGTGGACGTTAGTTTTTTTTTATTATATAGAAGAAAGACAAAACTATTTCTTTAACTTCAAAAAAGATTCAATAATGGTGAATTGTTCAAGTTTACACGATCGTTTAACAAGAAAACAGACGATTTTTGTTTATTTATCTCGAGGAACTCCAAAAGGTTCAATTTTCTACTTTCTATCTTAGTGACGCTTCCAAGGATGAAATTATGCTTATCTTACCGCCATTAAGTGAGAAGATCTGTTGACGTTAGTTTTTTTGATAATTTAGAAGAGAGACAAAATTATTCTTTTTTACTTCAAAAAAGATTCAATAATGGTGTATTGTTCAAGTTTACATGATCGTTTAACAAGGAAACAGACGAATTTTGTTTATTTATCTCAAGGTACTCCAAAAGGTTCAATTTTTTACTTTCTATCTTAATGACGCTTCCAAGGATGAAATTATGCTCATCTTACCGCCATTAAGTGAGAAGATCTGTTGACGTTAGTTTTATTTTTTGGCCTCAATCGACAAGGTTCGACTCACTGATGACGAATCCGTCGAAAAATTCGAGAAATTTTGTATTTTGATGGAGAATGATATATTTAAGCTACGTGCAAAATTTTGTCCAGATCGCATAACCAGAACCATAGAAAATTATAACTTTCGAACGCAGAGGCCTAGAGACTTGAAATTTCCAAGAAAGGTGTGAATCTTGAATGTCGCGGTCACGTTCATCAATGAGCAAAATTAGACTAGGGGTTCCGTAAATATTGCCGTTTAAACTATTTTTTTCCTTATAATTCCGAAACTACTGATTGGATTGGAATGAAATTTTGCATATACATAGATGTAGAATAAAGTATACAAACTAATTCAAGTATGTCCGTTCGGCCGTCCGTCAGTATACACGATAACTCTCGAACGGAACGATCTAGAAACTTGAAATTTCTAGGGCAGGTTCGAATCTCGAATGCAGCGGTTGAGTTCGTTATTGGTCAAAATTCGACCAGGGGTTCCGTAAATTTGTTCGTTTGAAATTTAGTTTTCTTGATAGTTTCAGAAGTACGGATTCGATGGCGACGAAATTTTGTATTTTAAAGGAGAATGATATTTTCAAGCTACATTTTTTCCAGATTGCATAATCAAAACCATTTTAAATTCCAACGAACTATTGACTGAAAAATCCTTATATTTCTGTAACAGCTGATTCGACATAATTGACACGGCGCTGCTGTCATTTTTTTGACAGCTGTCAAAAATTTCTTCGATAATTGGTTTCTAAAACTGAAAAATGCGAATCTACCTACAAGGTGGATGAACGAGCGCTTAATAGCTCCAGACTTCACGGCAGTGCTTTTCACAATCTTTATTTGAATGCTCAATATATTAATTACATTATTGAAATTGTCAACATTTCGAATTTTTAGAAATTGTTGCAAATAATATTCAGTGGTTGCCTCAAGCATAGATCATAGATAAAAATAATACATATTATTTTTTTTCTTCTATGGCATCGATTTTTAAATTGAGTGAAAAGACAATTGACATGTCACATGTCAGGTTCTTTGGTTGTACGTCAGAATGGTATATTGATGTAAGAACTCGCCTCACTTGTATATGAGTTCCTTAATATAAAATAATTTTTTTAATATAAAATCACCTCGTTGCTCATAGAAACATCTTGATTACTAATCGAAGGTATGCGAAGGAGTCCTGGCTTCCTTGAAACCGTTGACAGCTCATATTCTTCCCCGTTATTCCTATTGTCCTTATTTTCTTTGGCAGGATATTCATGAAGACATATCGAGCTAGTTCTAGATACCGTTCGATTCGTCGACAAACTGGATTGTTGATGCTGAAACCACAAATGGAAAAAAATTAATGATATAATAAATAAATAAAATGACCAAAACCATTTCTGTTCGAAAATTCAAATTTAAAATTGAATCTATGGATTAATAGTCATGCGCTAGTTGAATTCGCGCCAACTCATTGCGTGGGCGCTCCGAAAGTCTAAACACCCCCTGCTGGATAAATTCTGAACCTAGAAAATGAGTATTGTTTTTATATTTCACGTGCTTTCAAGCCAGATATTTTATATTCAGGAACCAGGTATTTTTGAGGTATATTTAGATATTTTTATCGTTTTCCGAGCAGAGTAATTGGTATTGAAAAAAAAATAGTCGGTAAAGTATTCATACCAGTGTTATTCAGATGAAATAAGTTCACGAAGTTATTGAATTTGAGGTTACAAGTTTGAGCCCAATTTTCTGGGACAGGTTTGAGTGGTTATTTAGAAAGATAATTCACTAATTATCGACAAGAGTGTTATGAAATTAATCTTCGTATTTCAAATGAGTGTGACTTAATCTTTCTGTAAGAAAGAAATTGGAATCATCTTTAAGGTGAAGTCTGAATGAAACGATTTTATGTTCAAATAATATATGTACATGAATTTTAGGACATTGGATTATATATCAATTAAATTAAATAATCAATATCATTATGAGTGAATAGAGTTCTAGTACTAGAAAAAAACAGTTTACAATTGTAAATTGTTGTATCTTCAATTGCTCCTCGAAGAAAAATTCAAAACAGGGCTCTACATTTCCATAATTTCATGAGAAAGATGCCACAGTTGTTTATGTCACAAATGCCTTTGGCATAGTGAAAAAAATGGACCGAAGAGAAGCACAAGTGGTCGACAATTAGGTGTAGCTTCCAAATAATTGAACATTGTCGTCAAACTCAAATAGTGCTCCATTTTTCCTGTTGAATTATTATCAATTTCGATATAATTAAAATTGAAAAACCAATTTGTTCACCTAAAATCAACAAACTTGACACTACACTATCAATAAACCAATCTTAAGAGTCTTCACATAAAACTCACAAAACCTTAGGAAAAACTTTAAACGATCCGTGTCACCACGATAAACCCCGAAAATGTACTCGTTTTCCTCCATGTTTGTTTGGATTTCGCAGCGCCCTCATCGGTAGTTGAAATCGCGAATACTCTCATAATTTCATGGAACGCATGATCATGACGTCATCAAACTACGCTTCCATCTTCCATTCCTCATTCTATGTGAATGCTCTGTGGTGCGAGGTTAAACAATTCGTAAACAAACGATTTGTTGATTTTCTGATTTGTGAACGACAATGAGTTCTTTCACCGATTCAACTTCCTCGAGCAGCGAAGAGGACGTTCGCGCCAGACGCAAAGACACCCGGTCTGTCGCGACAGCCAAAAAATCTACCACTTCAATAATACAACCATCGGCCTATACGACTAGGAGGCAGGCTGCACTGGCGAAAGATTCCCTGACGAAAAAACTGGAAGCGGAGAAATTCCTAGGTAATTTCAACCCTGAGACCAGCGCTAGAGAACGTAAGAAGCTCAATAGGAAGATAAACCCTCCGAGTAATGTCCGTAAACCCCCCGGTGCATTATACGACGAGCACGGTTTTCACGTATCGAGCGGTATGGATCTCTGCGACTGCCTGAGCGAGGAATGCCCTGGTTGTTTCTTCGAATGCAGCAAGTGCAACTCGCAGAAGTGCGGCTTGGAGTGTAGGGTTCACAGGAAGTTCATGTACGATCAGATCGAGTTTCATGGGTATGATACTATCGTCAAAAATCCCTTATCGAGACATTGATACTGGTCTGGAAAAACGATTGGAAGGGGATGTAATTGATATCTTGATGAGTGCTACAGATTTTATTGTACCAATGATATTTGATGTATGACTTTGGCATCGGGTTTTTGTGCATATGGATGTCTATTTTTCGAATTGTTTATATTTAATGTTGATGATAATGCCTGTTCTAAAACATGAAGAATTTGGTACTTGTGAAATCATTCTTTAGTTTATTAGGTGAAAATAAACACATTCAAAATTACCCATTACATATTTTTATTTCAGTTTATCAGAAAACCCTAGATGGTCCCTTTTAAACTTGAGAAATGGAAGGAGTACTATGTATCCATGAGGAATGATAAGGAAATATCCCTTGAAAGAAAGTAGATCTTCTTGTTCAGTAAAAAACTTCTCGGGTACTGAAAATCCTATTGAATAAGGTAAAAAATACTCCATAATTTCATTTCACATGTTTTTGACGAGAGTTTTTCATTAGTTCTTTGAAAATAACGATGTTTGTACTTAAAAATCTTTACAACTCGTTGAGGAAATTTCATCTACACTTTTCTTTCATTCATTATCTGGATAAAATCAGGGTCAATGTCTCTTTATTAAAATATGAAAGAAAATCCAGAAGTTTGTGTGTCTCAATCGAAGAGATAAAAACAGGAATTCAATAAAGCACTTGTACAAAACCGTTGATTGAAGTATTTTGGGAAGATACCCAACTATACAAGACTAAACGAGACCAAAAATTGGAATGAGAATTAGATGGCGCTGGGATCGAAATTTTAGTTCGAAACGGTCAAACACAGGGGTCGTGGTTCTCGTCGATTTTTCATTTTAGTAGATACAGATAACTGTAACTCGGTGAGGGCTGAGAAGATTTCTATAGGGAAAAATAACGGAGTGGGCGACAAAATATTGATTAACTTGTTATGAAAGACAGAAATGACAGAATAATTTTGACCATGATTCTGCCCGACATCTTGTGATTTTCAGCGCCATCTAGCGGTATTTGATTTTTTCCTATATTCTCAAGATTTGGTTAATAATGAGAATAATATTCCTGAAGAAACGAAACGTAAAATTTGTTCCTACTGTCCAAGTTGTAAGAGACATATGACCGTCGATTGAAGCGGATCTTTGATCTGGCCTTGAATTATTTAGGGGATATTCGAGTATTTTTTTATATTATATATGAATTCTGTTTACGGACACTAGGCGCGAAATTTTGTTGATTTGATTATAAAAATAATTGGAATATTTTTATGAGATGCTACTCGTCAAATTTGACTCTTCAATATGATAATATTTTTTAAGGGCTATCCAAATATGTTATCGGAAAAACTATCGAACCAAAGCATGTAAAGTTGAGGAGTTATTAGTGCAGCATTTAACTAACTCAACCATTTTTTAACATCATATGAGAGAATTCCCACCAGTCGACCTGTTGCCGTCTATCGATATCCTTCACTTGTGGATTAACCGTATTTGAACGAGATAAGGAGGGGTTTTTGTTTTTCGTTGTTTTTTGTTCCCCCTGGCACTCTGAAATAAACTTGTGATTTTCTTGTTTCGAGTGCTAAAAATATGTGTTTTGAATTTCCTATTTTCCCGTCAATCTCTTCTATTGAATCAAGCGTAATTTGGGTTGCATACGAAACGTAAAGTCCTTAAACCACTATAAGATCACGATCTTGGCCGAAGATTATCTAGAGTAATATTTTCACGTTAATAAGAACATATGTAAGGTAGAGTTCCAGGTCTTTGCTGTTTTCATAACGTGAATTGTTATCACAGTTACATTCATTATTGATTTGTGAGAATAAAATGTAACTAAACGGCATACAATATTATCGAGTTTCGATAAAATCGAAGGCCAACCAGATATTTTAGTATAAGTTCAATAAAAAAAATCGAAAGATAGCACTCACCAACCGCTTCACCTTGTAACAGTTCGGGTGGTGTTTCTTCACAGAATTCAGCCTTATAGTCTCTCCCGCCACTATCTTCTGCTCCTTCCCCTGATCCCTCCTCATCCTCCACAGCCTGATCTTCTTGAAGGCCTTCCTCTTCGTCCTCCTCCACAGGTGGGCGATGTACTTGACGATCTCGGCGTAGCAGCTGGTCGGCTCGCTGTTGTTGGTCGAGGAGGCCAGGGTGCTGCTGCTTTGAAAGCGTGCGCGCTCTAATCGCATCCTCTCCATCTCCCTCTTCTTCGTTTCGGAGAACTGGGTCGCTATGACGACCAGGCAGAGGTTGATCATGAAGAAAGATCCGATCTGGGAAGAGAAGAGAAGTTGGGGTTGGGTTTGTCGGGGGTGGGGTTGGGTGGTACTTACGACGATGAGGAGGACGAAGTATATCCAGTCCCAGAAGCTGTGGCCGTCTTGGACGTAGTACATTATCTCCGTCCATCCCTCTAGAGAAATGACCTGCAGAAGAGAAGGTTTATGTTCAGAAACTAGGCAGCTGTAATGAAACGACATCGGTCCGAACGAGAGTAGAACAGTATAGGACTTAATAGCGTGTAGATAAATTAGTAGTAAATAAATTAGTGAAGAATTTGGACTATATTCATTACAATATATTTCTCTGACCTGCAGAAGATCAAATGGTCTGTGAAGAAGCTTTACAATACAAACAGAATGTTTCTCACCAAAAAGATGGACACCCACGCCAGTCCGATATTATCGAACGATATCGTCCCTTTGAAAGGGTTGGGGCCGGATACCATGCACTCGGTGTAGTAAAAGTGCCAGTTGATGCACAGGCTGTCGTTGTTCCTGTAGTCCGGTATCAGCATCTTCTCCTCGTAGGTGAGGTTGCACCTCGTCCCGTCCATGATGTAGGGCAGCAGGTTCGAACAGGTGTGCATGCCGGAGCTGTTGCTGCATATGAAATCCTCCTGTTCGGGGATCTTGTATTCGTGCTTGCGTAATTCCCTGCAATTGAGAAAACGTCTGAGAATTGGGAGGGGGGCGGTTGGAACAAGGTCGTGTCGTAGTGTCATCTAAAGTGCAGTTTTACAGGCATTCTCCACTTTATTTTACATCCTATGGAAAGACGTCTACTTTGCCGGCCGGAAAACAAGACCGACCGCCTCATGGCCCATAATTGGGTGTCATATTTCACCCTGGCGCGAATAAAGAACAGGGATAATATTGTTTGGGGGAGCCCGGGCCGGGTCGTTTCTCTTCGTCTCGGTCCATATTAACCTGGCCGGAGGTGAGATGGATTCTGGGCTCGGCGTTCGTGGTCGATTTCTTGCGAGAAAATTTCCGCACTGTCGAAATGAGGGATGGGATCCCTTCGACCGTTCGACGGGATTAATAGGTTGGGAGGTTGTACTTTGAGGGTGTGTTCATCGTGTATGATGAGAAATTATAGCAGAAAGGTTGTTGGATTTTTGGAGAAGAATGAAAGCATGATAATCTGTTTTCCTATCCGCTATATCCTCCAGATTTGGTACCTGGTGTCTATCATCCCTAACCTAACTGAAAAAAATTATTGGATACAATATTGTGACTTTATGGGGGCATTAATAATAGAAATGCTGAGGAAGAGCTGATGGAACCATTTTATGAATAAATGGGATTAAAAAATTATTATTTTTTCTTCGACACTATGCAAAATTGACATCTGCGCAACGCTAGTTTACAGTAACCTACTCGAGATTGCAGATAGAAGCCCAAAAAGAAGATATCTGTGATCTTGCGTCGAAACACAGAAGCTCTTTTGACAAAGTGAAAGAGGTTAGGGCTCTCCTAGTTATTTTATCTTTTAAAAAGGAAAAACGTACGGGTTTGGTTTGTAATTGTAAGTTACTTAATCTTGTACCCTCAACTGAAGAGGGTGTTCTGAAGTTTGGACGAAGATACATTAGTTCAACACGTGCCTTTTATCATTCTTATTTGTTACTCTCTTATTGATTGTTCACATACTTAATACTTATTATTCTTATCTTCTTCTCTTTTATTTAATTGTTTCCATTACTTTTTCAATGCGTTATTTCGTGTTATCTGCTTCAATCCACAAGACATTAATTTGCTTTTCGTAGTGAGTTAATTCTATTCAACGTTAGTTAATGTTCCTAACTGACCAGCTATGGCTTTTCTATATGTTGTAAACTCCAGCTGCTTCTTACACAAATTGGTGCTTTTATCAACGGTAAATTCTAGAGAACTTCTTGTATTAACGATAATTGTTTGATCATCACCTTTTCTAATCATATCTGGGTTTATGCAATACTCTTTGAATAATACTAGTCGAATAACTCTATACTATAGTAGGTGGATGTAACACTATTCCAGATACAAATCCTTAGGTGATTTTAATTAATACTCAACATGTTTCGAGGTAATACAAGTCATCCTCAGGGGAAAATCACACAAGTGCTGAAAAAACGAGAAAAACTATGAGTGATGAAAATTAATAAAAGAAAAAAATAAATAATAAATAAACAATTGAAGAGGTAGAATGTTTGGAGGGATGCGGGACACCACTTCGATAGGTCCATCAATTCAAAATCCGACATCGCTTTAATTTTCAAACATATGATTTTGGAGGAGATGTACATTAGTCAATGTTCAAAGGATTCCGATGTTGACTTGTTGAACCGCGCTGGTATGGAACAGACTGTTGATTCCATATTGTTCGATCTCATTTGATTTTTCGTTGATTTTTTTTTTAGTTGTAGTTTCCTTCGTTTTGTGTTGCTCTTGTTTGTGTTCTGTCAACTATATGGCATGACTGGCTCTTCGTTTCAGTTTATTATGTTTGTTCGTATTCTTCATTCGTTTTATACTATTGCACCATTTTATGATACGTTGGTTTGTGCTCAGAGGTTCCTCTCTTCAAATAATAGTTTTAGATAGAACCATTTGTGGATCATTTGCATGACTTCGAGCAATTCTCCGTGAACTGTTTTTGAAGGTTTTTATGTGGGATTTTCCATGAAATTCTACCTTTTCAATTCTTTATTTATTCTTTATTTTTATTAATTTTCATCACTTTGTTTGGTAACTTCTAGATTTTTCAATTATTTCAACTGTTTATACCGATGACCTGTTGACCGTTTTATTTTTGAAAATTCAAACCCTTTTAACTGTAATAGATTAATGTCTTTTGATCAACCTAATTTTGTGTACTATCATTTGAACATTTTTTACCCCTCTGATTTAATTTTTCATTTGATTTTATATTATTTTGTCATGTTAGTTTACATTATTTCTACGTTTTCTCCATAGTTTTTCCCGTTTTTTCAGCTTCACTTGTGTAATTTTCTCCTGAGGATGAGCTGTATTAGCTCGAAACATGTTAGTTAGATTATCAATTACTTCGCAGGAGACAACTATCGCAGACGCACCGTTTACTAATCTCTCTCCCACTTATTACTTCCCACAGCTAGGTATCATCAGAATTTTAATTTATTCTTCAAAGGGACTGCTCTCATTGGCTCTCCCCCAGCGTGAGAGAAAGAACTGTTCCCATTGAATATCACCCCAACGTACTTCGAAGGAGACGGTTCTCTTCGGTCTTCTCCTAACCGCTAGATATCATTGTCTAATGAAAGTTGTATTCCTGAGAAGTTCCTCACAACACTGGAGTTATAAGGGCTGCTTCCATCTTCAAACATCATATGTGGGAATTCTTACCAGTCGACTTGTTGCCTTCTATGGATATCCTTCACTTGTGGATTAACGGTATTTGAACGAGATAAGGAGGGGTGTTTTTGGTTGTTTTTTTGTTCCTCCGTTCCTTTTGACACTCTGAAATAAATTTGTGATTTCCTTGTTTTAAGTGCTGAAAATATCTGTTTTGGATTTCCTACCTTCCCGTCAATCTCTTCTGTTGAGTCAAGCGTAATTTGGGTTGCATACACAACGTAGGCTCCTTAAACCATTATACGATCACGATCTCGGCCAAAGATCATTTAGAGTAAAATTTTCACGTTAATTGGAACTCATTTAAGGTAGAGTTCTAGTTTTCATCAGAAACCTGTAATGTCGGTAAAAGTTTCAGCGCATAACACTTTTCAGCATTGTGACGAATGTGTTTTTATACAACAGTAATGACACCCTACTAATCCCTTCATGTTTCATGAAACACATCAACGACAACTAACACTACAAAACCATTTCAATTCCCCACCCATTAAACCTTATCAGACATGCACCCTTATGGATACCCATCGAAGAAATTTATTACAGCGCTCGACGATATAAAGTGGCGTTTATGTACTTATCCGACGTACCCCGCATCGATCTCCAACAAAAAACACATCGTTCGTTCCGAGATAATCTGCCGGAATGGGGACATTATAATGTTGTTGTTTTTAGAGAAGGTGCAATTCCCCTTTCGATACGAATGGGAAGATCGATTCTGTTGTGATTCGCCCCCTGTTTGTACAGGATGGCGTTTGCTTATTCGAGTCTCTTCTGTTTGCTCTGCCGTTGGTTTTTTCCTCGGGAGTTATCGATTTTAATGCCAGCTTGGTTTAGAAATAGGTTATCTTTTCGCCTCATTTTGGATGTTCCCGCTTCGTTCAACTTCGACTCTATTATATCCAATACCCATATAAACTCGTCAGAGTCGGTGAATTTATGTAGTTTCATATACCGCGTTTCATCGCCCATCAACCCTAGTTTATGAAGAGCTAAACCCAATTTAATAACCCGGCCATCAGCATCAAATCCGGGACTGGCGATCATTAGACGTTTAACTGCCGATCCTCATGTGCGGTACCCCCTTCTTGCCGTCCACCTCCTCGCGGAATTCCAATCCATCTCGCTGTTAATTCCCGGCTTCGGGCACTTGACGGATCATTGTCCCAATGTCGGGAACAATGCCTCGTTTGTTCCATTGTATTGTCGGATTCTGTGCCCGCGGAGACGGGGGAACGCGGTGGAAGAAATTCGATTAGGGAACGTTCGGGATGCAGAGTTTTTGTTGGAGATCATCTAGTTTTCTATGGTAATCAGTCGACATGGGTGGAATTCCGCTTCGAAGATGATTAGCAGTGACATTCCCGAGAACCTCCAGAAATTATGAATCGAGGTCGAGACCACAGAGTTTCTCTTCGTCTTCCCGTCACGTCGTCATTAATCCCCGGCATCGTCACCTCTTCCTCGCCCGGATGAGACACCTTCATATTTCTCCCTTATCCCTGTTTTCCTGTAAGCTGTCGTCGCCCTACAACTCGATTAATTATTCAGGGCGCGTCTCGAAATATCGGAACGTAGCCACTCTCGTATGAAAAGGACCTGGAGGAGACTTCGTTAGATTAACTAGTAGCTGGCAGTTCGAAATCAGTCCGAACTTTTCGTGTTATCCACAGCCAGCTTCAGTGTCGTCATTATGTTCAGCATCTTTAATTATCATTGATCAACTGTGTCATGGAATAGAGCCTCACCTGGTCGAGAACTTTAGATTGTTCATACTCTTAACTCATCATTATAGGTTATCAATAATCCTGGAAGGGATTACTTTGCAGTAGACAACTATCGCAGACGCACCGTTAACTAATCTATCTCCCACTAATTACTTTACACAGCTGGGTATCATCAGACTTCTTATTTATTCTCCAAGGGGACAGTTCTCATTGGATCTCCCCCAGCGTAGGAGAAGGGACTGTTCTCATTGAATATCACCCCAACGTGCTTCGAAGGAGACCGTTATCTTCGGCCCTCTCCTCACCGCTGGACATCACCGTCTTATGATAGTTGTATCCTGAGAAGTTCCTCACATCATTGGATTCTCACATCGTCACTTATTAAGGTTAAGGAGTTATTAGTGCAACATTCAACTCACTTAACCATCTTCAAACATCATATGAGAGAATTCTCACCAGTCGACCTGTCTCCGGCTATGCATATCCTTGACTTGTGGATTAACGGTATTTGAAAGAGATAAGGAGGGGGTTTTTTCTTTGATTGTTCTTTTGGTTCCCCTCTTTTTTGGCACCCTGAAATGAACTTGTAATTTCTTGTTTTGAGTGCTGAAAATATGTGTTTTGATGAGACACCTTCATATTTCTCCCTCATCCCTGTTTTCCCGTAAGCCCTACAACTCGATTAATTATTCAGGTCGCGTCTCGAAATATCGGAACGTAGCCACTCCCGTATGAAAGGACCTGTAGGAGACTTCATTAGATTAACTAGCTGGCAGGTCGAAATCTGTCCGTACTTTTCAACGTGTCGCGTTCCCTCGAGAATTAATTCATGTATTTTACAGACGTTTTATGGTTGTCTGCAATCATCAGTTCCAGTCGATTGACGTTGTTTGAGTAGCGACTCCCTTTCCAAATATTAATTTTCTCACTTTTCTTCCCTCCGAGGATTCGTTTGAACCTGTTTCGAATTCTGATGCCCCATTAAACAACGACCGTCCTCCGAAGTTCTGTTTAACTTCCGAGGGCGTTAATCAAAAAAGCTGAATCAACAAGTGCAAACGCATTTAACACCCCCGAAATATACGATCTTCAACTTTTTCCATTTCGGGACGTCTCTCGCCATCCAAACTTCAGCAGTTACGTCCCTCTTTTTATTCATGACGATACGAAGTTTGTCGAAAACGGAATTCGACCCGTATTGAAAACTTTCCTCATATCTGGGACAAAATATAACGAGTTTTTAAAACGGAATATACGTCGTTCGTATACATAACGGAACGCAGCCCTAATCAGCGCTCTATTGTCAACTAAAATTCATATTCTATGGCTTTCGTGTCGCGTTCCCTTAGCACGTTCGCCGCAACGCATTCCGCTTACAGTTCCCGGCGTTACCGACCGTCGATGGTCGGGATTAATTGAACACAGGCCGTTTATATCTGTTTCAGTAGAAGGATTTCGCTCTATGGTCGTTCTTTCTCGTTTTTACGGTGGCAATAGCGATGTTCTTTACGATTTCCTCCGTTTATGACGTATACTCGAGCGGGAAAAGTGTCTCTTTTCCGATTCTTGCGACTGCTCGTGTTATTGGACCGTAAATTTTTATGCGTTCGGGTGGGGTGGGTTGTCGATGCCGTAAATGGCATTGGATATTCAACAGGAGGAAAACCGTCCTCATTTCTGATAAGACCACGGTATAAAATTTGTTTTACACCCTTGACTTCTATGACTAGTCGGTTGGTTACTGAAGATTATGAAGGGGGGGGGGTTAGGTTATTGTTCAGGATAACAGTTCTAGTGAATTTTAGATGTCAAATTTGAATTTTAGAGTCCTTCCTTCCCCGAATTTCCACTTGTGAAAGTATCAGAGCAAGCTGACGCGGCAATATCGTTTAATTCCGAATTAATTGATTCTCCAACACGGAAAATTCAATTTCCCTTAGTGAAGGGAAATTGAAAATGAACGAAGGGATTTTTTGAGGGTCCTCCGTTTCTTTCCTTCCACTTCGGAATCGATTAGGGCAGGTATCCGGTATCGATGGGTATTTTGTTGATATGGGTTGGTAGTTGTGAGTAGGTCTCATAGGTTATGTTTTGACGACAATTTTTTTTTGGTGTGAGGTTAGCTGATTTTAATTGAAAATTCAATGATTATCTCCAAACATATAAGAAATTACCCAATATTCTAAAGAAGAAAAAGAAATTTCATTTCAGTATTGGATATTTAGCGAATTATGTCGGTATGATAAGTGGAGTAATGCCATAGCTGTCGATTTTGAATCAAACTTTCAGTGAAACGTCAAAGTTTCATCGTTTCCTGAGCAATACAAAAAAAAATATGTAAGTTAATAGTAAAAACACACAGGATGGTGAACGAAATCGTTTATTTTAGAAATAATCTAATGTCGGAAATAAGCACGTGGAACTGTATACACATAGTTACGTTCTAGTTTCAGGTAAAGATCTGAAAAAGGATGACTATGCGGAGTGACGCTAAGATCTAGAGATGGACAATAGATCCTATAGATCTGCGCATGACATCTTAGAGTAGAGAATAGATCTACTTTTGACTGGAGTACATGGTCTCAGCCTGTTATAATCATAATGTCAATTTATAGGGGTATCAATTTTAAGAATTGCTTACACATATACATACTTGAAAGAAATTTCGAAGAGAAAATCGAACAAGTTTTTCCATCAAAAAATATCCTGACGAAATATAAGGAAAATTTTGCAAAACAAATTTTTCGATGAAGAGAAAACATGTGTTTTTTATATAAATTGAAGGTGTAGATTCCGAATTTGTACTTGCTTTTCACGTAGAATAATTTTTCTAGTCGCTACCCCACTTTGAAGTGGAAAGTTTTAAAGATCCACATTTTTAGATGTCCAAATTCAATTTTCTTGAAAATGGAAATGGATCGCCCATTGTAAGTGTGGATTTTTTTGCATTGGGCTGCATCCTTTGACTACCGAAAGAAAGTAGTTCAGGGATCAAAAATCGTTCCTACAAAATTTTTTTAATTTTTTATACCAACAACTATTTTTTTGGGACTTCCAACAAATGTTCCGTAAAAACCGTAAGGTCTATAGGAAAACCAACAACATATTTGAAATCAGCGTTGTCGAATTAGTTCATACTAGAAATTTCCAGGAGAAAGGGAAAACTCATGTGTTTTTTATATGAATTGAAGGTGTAGATTCCGAATTTGTACTTGCTTTCCACGTAAAATAATTTTTCTGATCGCTACTCCACTTTGAAGTGGAAAGTTTCAAAGATCCACATTTTTAGATTTCCAAATTCAAGATTTACTCGAATAGAAATGGATCGACCATTGTTAGTGTGGATTTTTTTGCGTTGGGCTGCATCCTTTGACTCCCGAAAGAAAGTCGTTCAGAGCTCTAAAAACATTCCTACAAAATTTTATAATTTTTTATACCAACAATTTTTTTTTTGGGACTTTCAACATGTGTTCCGACGAAACCATGAGGTCTATAGAGAAAACAACCACATATTCGAAATCAGCGTTGTCGAATTAGTTTTTACTAGAAATTTCGAAGGAAAAACCGAACAAAAGTTTTTTCACCAAAAAATATCCTGATAAGGAAAATTTTGCAAAAAAAATTTGTTCCGTGAAGGGAAAACACATGTGTTTCCTATATGAATTGGAGGTGTAGATTCCGAATTTGTACTTGCTTTTCACCTAAAATAATTTTTCTAATCGCTACTCCACTTTGAAGTTAAAATTTTTAAAGATCCACATTTTTAGATGTCCAAATTCAAGATTTACTTGAATGGAAATGGATCGATCATTGTTAGTTTGGATTTTTTTTGCGTTGGGCTGCATCCTTTGACTCCCGAAAGAAAGTAGTTCAGAGCTCTAAAAAGGTTCCTACAAAATTTTATGATTTTTTAAACCAACAACTTTTTTTTTGGGACTTTCAACAGATGTTCCGACAAAACCATGAGGTCTATAGAGAAAACAACCCCATATTCGAAATCAGCATTGTCGAATTAGTTTTTACTAGAAATTTCGAAGAGAAAAATCGAACAAAAGTCTTTCAGCAAAAAATATGAATATAAAAAAAATTTTCGTAATGGGAGAAAATATTTGTTTTCCTGATGAATTGAAGGTGTAGATTCCGAATATGTTCTGAATTCTGAACTAAACCATCCTGAAAATGAATATTTACAAGGAAAAAACTAAAAATCAGAGGTGGGTGCTAAAGTAAAATATTACCCCACAACCTTTTGAACGCGACCTTGCGTGACTGAAAGTTTTTTTTTGAAGAAATGAGATTATTAGAGATTATGACCAGATCAGGAAGGCACCTCAAGAGATGTAACAATAAGAGTTCTTTAGTTTCAGCTATTCCCATTCCCAGTACAGAACTGCTTCGGTGAATTTTTCAGCTTCTGATTCTGGTCTTTCCCGATTAATTGGAACGATTTTTCCGGCAGTAATTCAATCGGAGTAATTGGAAAAGTTTCCAATTTCATTGAAATGGTAATTCCACCACAAAGATCTCAATTCTGTTTTTCTTTCTGGGAAATAAAGTCATGAGTCATGAGCCTTGAAGTTTGGTTCAATTCTTACCAACAGGAAAAAACTGCTAGACAAAATTGAACGGGAAAGAGTGGTTTTATCAAATATATACATTTACATTAAGGCAAGCATATCCACTACGGTTTCATATCGTATGAAGAATTTTCAAACTTTTCGGATAAATATTTGTCTCTATATTAATTTCATCGTTACCCTTTTTAGTTTGATAATTCTTCGATACCTCCATCACTACAACATAAAGAGAATTCGATCTATAAAATATATTCATCATGATGATATATGAATTCGAGTAGAAATCAAAATATCCAAGAAGACCCTACTGTTAATTCTCTAACATCGAAGTTCGAATGCCAGTGTTTAGTGTCGTGCAAAAGTGTGATAGTTTTTCGGAACAAAAAAAATAGGAAAGGAAGAACCGGAAAAAGAGATCGTCTAACATGGACACAACACAAAACTAAGGCTTACGAGGCGGGTATAACATATTCTTCCGGCAAATCTCTGCAAAAAAAATCGAAGTTCTTTGAGAAGTTTAAGAACAACAGAGTGAATGTGTTAGGTTATTTTTCATTTTGACACACATGAGATTACAGTTAACTTTCTGCAATTAGTGCTGCCCCCTATGAATCAATTTCGGACGGAGTAACCGTTACAAACGACGAGACCAGGATATTCATACGTCTTCGAATCGCCATCCGGGCGTAAAGACGCACCAGCATCCGACGTACTCGTGATTAATCAACGCCGAACAACCCCAAACTCATCAGCATATCCATCATCTTCCGTCCGCCAACATCAAGCACATCCACCAGAAAGTTTCTACCCGAAGAGACCAAAAGGACAAAAAAGATCGCGACAAAATATGACGTGCGTGAGGGATAACTGTGGCTTTCTCGACTGGGTGAAAGTTTGGGATTAATGAATTCTGATGATGCACGAACAGGTGTGTGTCGCAAAAGAACTGCCGCAGATGTCTCAAAGTCTCGAAAATGATGAAGATACTCACAGAGGCAGAATCGCAGCGATGTGCGTCGGAGGCGTACATCGCTGCCTGAGCACCCCGTTCCACAGCTGCACCCCCACGATGCCGAAGATGAAGAAGACGAAGAAACAGAGGAGAAGGACGTTCCCAAGCATGGGCAGGGTGTCCAGGAGGAGCATCACCAGAATTCTCATACCTGAAAAAAAAATTTCAAATATAATTACAGCTAAGTTTTTAAAAAAAAACTTTAATATTTACAACGGATGATTATCCGACCTATCTAGCATATAGTTCGAAAGAAACTTCCTTTAATTATTGACGATTGATCGTCTTCAGAGGTATTTATAACCTTATCTCATCTGAAACTTCTAGAATGAAAATAACAAACAATGAACACCTGCAATGTGCGTCATTGGAAATTGAAGGCTAATCACAGACAATAATACATAGTCATATTAATATCAAATGAATAATAGATGAATGGTTTATCTGGAATATACAGGGTTGGGATTATGTAATTATATTTAATACTGTATTAAACATTTTTCCGCGTTTAAGTTTAATGTTTTTCATTCATTTCATAGTATATTTCAGCGCCTGTGAAAATTCTAACAAAATCCGAGTGGTGATCATATTCTACACTTTCACCTGATTGGCTTATACTAGAAATTTCGAAGAGAAAACCGAACAAAAGTTTTTTCACCAAAAAATATCCTCACCAAATTAAGGAAAATTAGCAAAGAAAAATTTTTTCGGTGAAGGAAAAACACATGTGTTTTTTTATGAATTGAAGGTGTAGATTCCGAATTTGTACTTGCTTTCCACGTAAAATAATTTTTCTGGTCGCTACTTCATTTTGAAGTGAAAAGTTTTAAAGATCCACATTTTTAGATGTCCAAATTCAAGATTTACTTGAATGGAAATAGATCGACCATTGTAAGTGTGGATTTTTTTGCATTGGGCTGCATCGTTTGCCTACCGAAACAAAGTAGTTCAGAGCTCCAAAAAAGTTCCTACAAAATTTTATAATTTTTTATACCAACAACTTTTTTTTTTTGGACTTTCAACAAATATTCCGACGAAACCATAAGGTCCATAGACAAACCAACTACATAATTTGAAATAAGCGTTGTCGAATTAGTTTATACTAGAAATTCCGAAGAGAAAATCGAACAAAAGTTTTTTTACCAAAAAATATCTTGACCATAAGGAAAATTTTGCAAAAAAAAATTTTCGGTGAAGGGAAAACAAATATTTTCTTTATACGAGTTGAAGATGTAGATTCCGAATTCGTACTTACATTCCACGTAAAATAATTTTTCTAGTCGCTCCTTCACTTCGAAGTGGAAAGTTTTAAAGATCCACATTTTTAGATTCCAAATTCAAGATTTGCTTGAATGGAAATGGATCGATCATTGTTAGTGTGGATTTTTTTGCATGTGACTGCATCTTTCAACTACCGAAACAAAGTAGTTCAGAGCTCTAAAAACGTTCCTTAACAATTTTATAATTTTTTATACCAACAACTTTTTTTTTTTGGGACTTTCAAAAAATATTCCAACGAAACCATAAGGTCTATAGAGAAACCAACTACATATTTGGAATCAGCGTTGTCGAATTAGTTTATACTAGAAATTTCGAAGAGAAAATCGAACAAAAGTTTTTTCACCAAAAAATATCTTGACCATAAGGAAAATTTTGCAAAAAAAAATTTTCGGTGAAGGGAAAACAAATATTTTCTTTATACGAGTTGAAGATGTAGATTCCGAATTCGTACTTACATTCCACGTAAAAAAATTTTTCTAGTCGCTCCTTCACTTCGAAGTGGAAAGTTTTAAAGATCCACATTTTTAGATTCCAAATTCAAGATTTGCTTGAATGGAAATGGATCGATCATTGTTAGTGTGGATTTTTTTGCATGTGACTGCATCTTTCAACTACCGAAACAAAGTAGTTCAGAGCTCTAAAAACGTTCCTTAACAATTTTATAATTTTTTATACCAACAACTTTTTTTTTTTGGGACTTTCAAAAAATATTCCAACGAAACCATAAGGTCTATAGAGAAACCAACTACATATTTGGAATCAGCGTTGTCGAATTAGTTTATACTAGAAATTTCGAAGAGAAAATCGAACAAAAGTTTTTTCACCAAAAAATATCTTGACCATAAGGAAAATTTTGCAAAAAAAAATTTTCGGTGAAGGGAAAACAAATATTTTCTTTATACGAGTTGAAGATGTAGATTCCGAATTCGTACTTACATTCCACGTAAAATAATTTTTCTGGTCGCTCCTTCACTTCGAAGTGGAAAGTTTTAAAGATCCACATTAATAGATTCCAAATTCAAGATTTGCTTGAATGGAAATGGATCGACCATTGTTGGTGTGGATTTTTTTGCATGTGACTGCATCTTCCGACTACCGAAAGAAAGTAGTTCAGAGCTCTAAAAACGTTCCTTGACAATTTTATAATTTTTTATACCAACAACTTTTTTTTTTGGGACTTTCAAAAAATATTCCGACGAAACCATAAGGTCTATAGATGAACCAACTACACATTTGAAATCAGCGTTGTCGAATTAGTTTATGATAGAAATTTCGAAGAGAAAATCGAACAAAAGATTTTTCACCAAAAAATATCTTGACCAAATATAAGAAAAATTTTGCAAAAAAAAATTTTCGGTGAAGGGAAAACACATGTGTTTTTTATATGAATTGTAGGTGTAGATTCCGAATTCGTTCTTGTTTCCACGTAAAATAATTTTTCTGGTCGCTACTTCACTTTGAGGTGGAAAGTTTTAAAGATCCACATTTTTAGATGTCCAAATTCAAGATTTACTTGAATGGAAATGGATCGACCATTGTTGGTGTGGATTTTTTTGCATGTGACTGCATCTTTCGACTACCGAAAGAAAGTAGTTCAGAGCTCTAAAAACGACCCTCAACAATTTCATAATTTCTTATACCAACAACTTTTTTTTTGGGCCTTTCAAAAAATATTCCGACGAAACCATAAGTTCTATAGAGAAACCAACTACACATTTGAAATCAGCGTTGTCGAATTAGTTTATACTAGAAATTTCGAAGAGAAAATCAAACAAAAGTTTTTTCACAAAAAAATATCATGACCAAATATAAGGAAAATTTTGAAAAACAAATTTTCTCGGTGAAGGGAAAACACATATGTTTTTTATAGAAATAGAAAGTGTACATTCCGAATTTGTACTTGCTTTCCACGTAAAATAATTTTTCTGGTCGCTACTTCACTTTGAAGTGGAAAGTTTTAAAGATCCACATTTTTAGATGTCCAAACTCAAGATTTTCTTGAATGGAACTGGATCGCCCATTGTAAGTGTGGAATCTTTGTCTTTGTATTGTATTGAGCTTGTATTGTATTGAGCTTGATCCTTCGACTACCGAAAGAAAGTGGTTCAGAGTTCTAAAAACGTTCCTACAAAATTTTATAATTTTTTATACGAACAATTTTTTTTTTTGGACTTTCAACAGATGTTCTGACGAAACCATGAGATCTATAGAGGAACCAACTACATATTTGAAATCAGCGTTGTCGACTCAGTTTATAATAAAAATTTTCAGCAAAAAATATCCTGACTAAATATAAGGAAAATTTTGCAAAAAAAACTTTTTTCGCTAAAGGAAAAAAATATTTGTATTCTATATGAATTCGAATATTAGGTTGGTCAATGGTGTCCAGAAGGAACATCACCAGAATTCTCATACCTGAAAAAAAAATTTATAGAATAAATACTGTTTTAAAACCTTTCCGTGGTTAAGTTTTATGTTTTTCATACATTTCATAGCATATTCCAGCTCCTGTGAAAATTCTGACAAAATCCGAGTGGTGACCACATTCCACACTTTCAACCAATTTGATCGAACGGCTCGCGATAGATGGTCGGTTCATACGGCGAATTGCTCGACAGTCTGTGTAGCTAGGGGATGCATAAAATACGGGCAGGTTACCTTAATAACGCTTTTCCTTTATACGAACGGAACAATGCGGAAGCCCAACATTGCGGCAGATTTATTAAGGGTGTATTTCTGTTGTGTGCTCACCTGGGTCACGGGGATTTTGGCGTTTATTCTGAAGCTGGCATGCGGAAATGAATAGTTAATTTTTCCGCCTTGGAGGCCGAATAATTCCCCTTTAATCAGTGGATGAGGTTTTGACTCTCACGGGATTTCTGCGCTTAGTTATTCGAGTTTCCGTTTCCCCATTCGACCTATTTCCTATCGAAAAAATTAATCCTTAAAAGACATAAAATCCTGTCTGTCGCGTCCGTTCCGGGACCCAATAGATCAACGTAACGCGTAATCAAAAACCGCTCACATACGGCTACCGGAATCGTCCTCCAGGGGGCGCAGCCGATTCGATATTAATGAAACCTAAAATATGAAACTCGGGGAAATTCGCGGCGGGGTCCCGAGGGACGACGCGAAGGACCGGGATGAGTCTTCGTTAACCGAATTATCGGCGCGTGACTTAAGGCGGGGCGGGGACAAACTGCCTACTCTGTTAATATTAAATTGGAGAGATCGTCTAGAATAGAATGGAAATGGATCAACTATTGTTAGTGTGGATTTTTTGCATTGGGCTGCATCCTTTGATCACGAAAAGAAAGTAGTTCAGAGCTCTAAAATCGTTCCTACAACATTTTGTAATTTTGTATAGCAACAACTCTTTTTTTGGGACTTTCAACAAATGTTCCGACGAAACCATAAGGTCTATAGAGAAACCACCTACATATTTGAAATCAGCGTTGTCGAATTAGTTCAAACTAGAAATTTCGGAGAGAAAATCGAACACAAGTTTTTTCACCAAAAAAAAATTCTGACCATAATAAAAATTTTGGAAAAAAATTTTTTTCGGGGAAAAGAAAACACATGTGTTTTTTATATGAATTGATGATGTAGATTCCGAATTTGTACTTGCTTCTCACGTAAAATATTTTTTCTGGTCGCTACTTCACTTTGAAGTGGAAAGTTTTAAAGATCCACATTTTTAGATGTTCAAATTCGAGATTTACTTGAATGGAAATGGATGGACCATTGTTAGTGTGGATTTTTTAGCATTGGGCTGCATCCTTCGACTACCGCAAGAAAGTAGTTCAGAGCCCTAAAAACGTTCCTAAAAAATTTTATAAATTTTTTATACTAACAACTTTTTTTTTGGGACTTTCAGCAAATGTTCCGACAAAACCATGAGGTCTATAGAGAAACCAACTACATATTTGAAATCAGCGTTGTCGAATTAATTCATACTAGAAATTTCAGAGAGAAAATCGAATAAAAGTTTTTTCACCAAAAAATATCCTGACCAAATACATATAAGGAAAATTTTGCAAAAAAATTTTTTTCGGAGAAGGAATAACACATGTGTTTTTTATATGAATTGAAGGTGTAGATTCCGAATTTGTACTTGCTTCTCACGTAAAATATTTTTTCTGGTCGCTACTTCACTTTGAAGTGGAAAGTTTTAAAGATCCACATTTTTAGATGTTCAAATTCAAGATTCACTTGAATGGAAATGGATGGACCATTGTTAGTGTGGATTTTTTGCATTGGGCTCCATCCTTTGACTACCGAAAGAAAGTAGTTCAGAGTCCTAAAATCGTTCCTAAAAAATTTCATAATTTCTTATACCAACAACTTTTTTTTTGGGACTTTCAGGAAATGTTCCGACAAAACCATAAGGTCTATAGAGAAACCAACTACATATTTGAGATCAGCGTTGTCGAATTAGTTCATACTAGAAATTTCAGAGAGAAAAATCGAACAAAAGTTTTGTCACCAAAAAATATCCTGACTATAAGGAAAATTTTGTAAAAAAATTTTTTTTCGGTGAAGGGAAAACATATGTGTTTTTTATATAAATTGAAGGTGTAGATTCGGAATTTGTACTTGCTTTCCACGTCAAATAATTTTTCTGGTTGCTACTCCACTTTGAGGTGGAAAGTTTAAAAGATCCACATTTTTAGATGTCCAGTGCGTCACTCAAGGCGGGGCTGGGGACAAACGGCCTACTCTGTTAATATTGAATTGGAGAGATCGTCTGAATATTAAAAGGTGGAAAGATTTTCCTCCTCTTAAAAAAATCGAACCGACGAGTGTCACATCAGATTGAGGTTAGGGTGGCGGAAAGCAACGGATTCGAAACGAAGCCTCGACTCGCCGAAGAAATAAAAAGATACGGCATCAGATTTTTCGATTTCGACTGACAAATTCGCGATAACGAGACGGCGAATTGAAGAGAATAACTTCGCGCCGATGTGACGGGAGAACGTTCGTTTCATACGAAACCTCCATATAACCGTCGGGAATGTCTGTCTATCTGTCAGCTCGTTTCAGGCGTTGCGTTCGGATATATAACTGGCGGAACGTCGTGTCGTTTCGCTCCGTTCCAGATCCGCCAACATCGCTTTATTGAAAATACGGGAAATCTACCCTCGCCAACCCCTAGGAATCACCCCTTTCGTTCGAATTGGGTAGAATTTTCGAACGTCGATTCTGGATCTTATCCATATCTGTACTTTTTCATCAACAAAATCGTCTATTCGTGCCTATTTCCAAATAGATTGTGGCGGCTCTCCGCACGTCCGGAAGATGGCGTTGCTGGCTACGTCACACTGCGATGTCTACTCGATTTTCTAAAGGTGTCTAGGACAACAGCTGCCGAATCAGCCCTACTGATGAGTCCACCAGCAACTTTGTTTTGTTTAGACATAGCGAAAACACCTCGATGAATGGAAATTCTCAAAGTATTGTTGCTGTAATACCGGAGGAATCGGTTAAAAGCTTCCGCGGAAAAGCCGATTCCGCAAATCGAATTTCCCTGTAAGTAGCTCGGAAGGGTTGGAAAATTCCGACCGTCACGGTCGGACGGGTCCGGCTCCAATCTGGTCATTGTTTTCTTTCGTTCTCCCCTCCGAGGGGGGTTGGGGACGTGCAGCGAATGGGGGTTTGTTTTTTATCGGCGTTCGAGTTGTTTCAAAGTAGGAGTTTCGTCGTTTCGCCTGCTCGAAGAGATCTCGGAGACGGTCGTTTCTGGTGGTTTAACTCAGGATGGCACTTTGGGGCTATTTTGCTTTGATGAACGAGGTTGTGGACGTGATTTGAAGCGAACTCTTAAGGGTAATAGTTGAGAATCGTTATGCCTTTGGTGGAACAAGAGTTTTATCATCGATAGGTGAAACGCTCAACCAACTAGATGTCTGTGACAGACGTTGAACTCGATGGAACCATGTTGAAGAACTGTTCAATTAAATGACCATCATGCAGGGATATCCAGATAAAATCTGATAAGGTTCTGGGAATATAAAGATGCCAATATAATTCGGGAGAACCACTCAGTTTTCCCAAAACTTGAAGACCAATAACGTTTCGTTATTGTCATCTAGAAGAAACTCAAATAAATAACCAATAACACCAAAGTTTCACAAGATCCATCTTCAAGGCTTATTGAAAGCGTATCATCCCCAATATCTTGTGCGTTTGACGCGCCGAGGATATACCCTCGTTTTACGACGAAATTATTGGTCGGTCATTACGTCTTTTACGTCTCTTCACCCGTCTGGTATTTGGGACAATATACTCCTCATGGTCCTTAAACTTAAGCCCCCTTCTTCGGGTTCGATGCCACTCCATTCGTTTTCGCAAAGACATTAGGGGGGATCATGGTGGTTTTACGAACATCCTTGACAGGGTAGTTTCGTGGAGGTACTCGATGAATTCATGTGGAAGTCGATAAAACCCGATGTTAAATCTTTTGCATGTTCGTCGACAGTCGCGAATCTGATTGTTGACACTGCTTGGTTTCGCACGGAGGCGTGGTTTAAGCTTGGTTTCGCCAATGGTGTACTTTGATAGTGGTACATTAAGGGGCGCGGCTTATAGTTCTTTAGGTCGGATCTCCACTCCTTCATTACGCATATAGGCAACCCAATATTCTGGAACTGTCGAAAAACATCACGAGAAAACGACCCCATTTCTCACCCCCAATTGGCACGAATATGACGAAGGTCCCATTCCGAGAACATCTCGATGCGTTCCGAATTATCGATCACCGCGAATGCACACCTGCCTTCCGAGGGGGTTGGGGGGAGGTGGGAAAGAACTATTCGTTAATGTTTTCGCAGACTTCCCAGGAAATCCGATCCGACGGGCGCCCCTGACGGACGAAATTGATACATGTTGCTGGATGGATGGACCAATTGGGGCGGAAGGGAAGGGGGGATTAATCGCGAGACGGGGCTGTCATTCGAGTTTGCCGGATTTGATGAGACATTTTTTTGATGGCCCATTCGGTGAAGGAATTGTTCTATATTTGAAACTGCTATATCGTAAAAAATTAAATATTTATAACGAATGGATGATCCGACCTATCTTTGACACTGGTTGTATCTTACTGCTATTTTTATTGTTCAAAAAATTTCTAGAATGAGTATTTATAATCGAACCCTATATAGGAAGGAAATAACAAAAACACATCTTGCAGGTGCACTGCAGCTGCATATTCGCTGACATGCAAAATAATACATTGTTATATTCGTTCTATGTGAATAAATGGTCCATCTAGTGAATATGGGGTTGGGATTATGTAATTTTACTTCGAAAATAGCAGTAAGATACTTGCAGTGTGAAAGATAGGTCGACTCATCCATTCGTTGTGAATAAATTATTTTTTTTTACATGCTATATTGTTTGATATTTGAAACTCTGTACTGCTTCTATTCGAAAAAAAAAAATTCATCGATAAAAGTATTTCTTTGATGGATAAATCGAATCTCTGATCTATATAAAACTATTTCTCTGCTCTATTTTTTGATATTTGAAACCAAGTTGAAAAAAAATTATTCACAAAGAATGGATGATCCGACCTATCTTTGACACTGGTTGTATCTTACTGCTATTTTTATTGTTCAAAAAATTTCTAGAATGAGTATTTATAATCGAACCCTATATAGGAAGGAAATAACAAAAACACATCTTGCAGGTGCACTGCAGCTGCATATTCGCTGACATGCAAAATAATACATTGTTATATACGTTCTATGTGGATAAATGGTTCATCTAGTAAATATGGGGTTGGGCTTATGTGATTATACTTCAGAAATTGCAGTAAGATATTAGTAGTGTGAAAGATAGTTCGACTCATCCATTCGTTGTAAATAAATCATTTTTTTTTACATGCTATATTGTTTGATATTTAAAACTCTGTACTGCTTCTATTCGAAAAAAAATTCATCGATAATAGTATTTCTTTGATGAATAAATCGAATCTCTGATCTATATAAAAATCTTTCCCTGCTCTATTGTTTGATATTTGAAACCAAGTTGAAAAAAAAATATTTACAACGAATGGATGATCCGACCTATCTTTGACACTGCTTGTATCTTACTGCTATTATTATTGTTCAAAAAATTTCAGGAATGGGTATTTATAATCGAACCCTATATAGGAAGGAAATAACAAAAACACATCTTGCAGGTGCACTGCACCTGCATATTCGCTGACATGCAAAATAATACATTGTTATATACGTTCTATGTGGATAAATGGTTCATCTAGTGAATATGGGGTTGGGCTTATGTGATTATACTTCAGAAATTGCAGTAAGATATTAGTAGTGTGGAAGATAGTTCGACTCATCCATTCGTTGTAAATAAATCATTTTTTTTTACATGCTATATTGTTTGATATTTGAAACTCTGTACTGCTTCTATTCGAAAAAAAATTCATCGATAATAGTATTTCTTTGATGAATAAATAGAATCTCTGATCTATATCAAAATCTTTCCCTGCTATATTGTTCTATATTTGAAACCAAGTTAAAAAAAAATATTTACAACGAATGGATGATCCGACCTATCTTTGACACTGCTAGTATCTTACTGTTATTATTTTTGTTCAATAAATTATTCAGATGGGTATTTATAATCTAGCCTTATCTCGGAAGGAAATAACGAACAAACATCTTGCAAGTGCATTGCAGCTGCATATTCGCTGACATGCAAAATAATACATTGTTACATACGTTCTATATGGATAAATGGTTCATCTAGTGAATATGGGGTTGGCATTTTGTAATTATACTTTAATAAATCGACAATAAGAAACTTCTCTATTAACTTAATGTTATTGCTGCTCAACAGCGTTCCATATCTCATAATAGCTAAAAGCAGGGCGCATATAATTGAAAAACGACGGAGAAGCCGGTCGCGGGAGATAATTTGCATTTAGATGCGTACCAATATCTGCTCGGATTTTCAAGGCACGGAATAGACAAGGCGGGTTGTCTTGGTCGAGGTTGAAAGCGGAAAATCACCTCAGACGGCGTTCACGCCCGGCTGCATCGGAATAGACTGCCTCCTCTTTCTTCTCGTAACGTCCTTGTGATTTTTCCCTTGATGTTGATGAGCGGCAGAGTCTCTGCGATTCTCTCGGCAGTTGCGCGACAGACAACGGAAATCCCTAATCTTCCTAATTGTGATGGATGACATGGTAGGACAGTAGGACTTCGCCCTCTCAACGCTTTCTATCGTAGGTAACGAAAGAAAACGCCTCGGGGGATCTCAATTTCAATCTGCTATCTTTCCATTAAGCGAACCCCCAAGTGCAATCTCGTTTCACGGCCGAAACTTTAGAGCCGGATATAATCGAGCTGCAACCTTAAAAAGCCGGTCACGCCCAACCCAATTCATCGAAGAGTAATTTACCGACGACGACGATATCGCGCGGTTGTTTTCCGGATCGCCGGAGCGCCATCTACCGACAGGATCACGATGAGGAGGAAACGGATTATCGATGCTATCCTGTTTTGATTCCGCGCGGTTTCACCTGTCAGAGGGGGATTTACGGCGAGAGGTGTCATCCTCAGGATCTCCACAATTGTTAGTGTTGAGGATAACATCACTCATGGTCCGCTTCCGTCTTGTATATGTGTATATAGGGATCTGTTTTATCCTAACACCTCAAGACTTTTCGGTTTCCGACCTGATGATAAAAATTGAGAACTCCTGAATACACTCACTAAAAGTAATGGTAAAAACAACTAAAACATCCGGAACTCAACCATCCAGACAATTATACTCAGCGTGTTCCCAACTCTCGCTCCTATTATCTCTCCCCGACTATGTTTTGCGGTAATACCCCCATTCGTGAACACACACACATGGCCATCATCTCATTTGGACTCGTCCTATCTAACGCCCCTCCTGAATTTTTTAAACTTCCCCGGGACGCGCCAAACGAGCTCGGATATCTGTTCCGAGTCTGTGAGTAACCCTTGTTTATTAACGACACCCCCCGCCTTCCGTGTCCGGGTTCCGGTTAATCTTGTCGACGGAGTGCGGAGGTCTCGCCTTCAGACGATAATGGAACGTACGATCGTGCGCGAGGAAACCGGAGGAAATGGATTGGAAGTTGAGCCTGAGAGAGAATTAGGAATTATGCTCGAAAAAGACGGTGTAGATTTCCTATAACAGTCTTGAACATCGATATGGCACCATCAGCGGAACCATAAACTAGTTTTGGTAGTGCGAAACCAGACGGCGTTCTGGACAGACCGCGATGTTCCAGATGGTTCGAGAATGAATGCAGCCGTATATAAATCCGATGTTCGAAGCAGAGGCAGTGCAGTGCAGTACAAGATAGCGTCAATATGAATTAGATTTGTGTAAATAAATTAGTGTGTTGGTGAACTGTAAATAGATTATTTAAGAAGAATTTGGACTATATTCATTACAATATTATAAAAAAAATATTTATGGAAAGTTATGGGTGAAATAGAGCCTGGGCCCTTCGAAAGCCCCCATTAGAATTCCATCGAAATTCCACCGCCTATAAGCAATTCAAAAAAAGATAATACAATAAGATTGATATTTACCGAGATGGCAAACCGAGGATCTCTCTTAACCACAGGCAGTGCAGTGCAGTATGAGATAGCGTCCATACAAATTAGATGGTGTGTAAATAAATTAGTGTGTTGGTGAACTGTAAATAAATTATTTAAGGAGAATTTGCACTATTTTCATTACAATATTATAAAGAAAAAATATATGAAGAGTAATGGGTGAAATAAAGCCTGGGCCCTTCGAAAGCTCCTATTTGAATTCCATCGAAATTCCACCGCCTATAAGCAATTCAACGAATGATAATCCAATAAGATTGATATTGACTGAGATGCCAAACCGAGGATCTCTCTTAACCACAGGCAGTGCAGTGCAGTATGAGATAGCGTCAATACAAATTAGATGGTGTGTAAATAAATTAGTGTGTTGGTGAACTGTAAATAAATTATTTAAGGAGAATTTGGACTATTTTCACCACAATATTATAAAAAAAATATATATGAAAAGTAATGGGTGTAATAAAGCCTGGGGGTCTTCGAAAGCTCCCATTCGAATTCCATCGAAATTCCACCGCCTATGAGCAATTCTACGAAAGATAATCCAATAAGATTGATATTGACCGAGATGGCAAGTCGAGGACCTCTCTTAACCACAGGCAGTGCAGTGCAGTACGGGATAGCGTCGATATAAATCAGATAGTGTGTAAATAAATTAGTGTTTTAGTGAACTGTGAATGAATTATTTAAGAAGTAGTTGGACTTTTTTCATCACAATATTATAAAAAAATTTATATTAAAAGTTATAGGTGAAATAAAGCCTGGGGCTTTCAAAACCTTCCGTACGAATTCCATCGAAATTCCGCTATCCATAAGCAATTCAATGAAAAATAATCCAATAAGATTTATATTGGCCGAGATGGCAAATCGCGGATCTCTCTTAACCACAGTCAGTGCAGTGCAGTACGAGATAGAGTCAATATAAATTAGATAGTGTGTAAATAAATTAGTGTGTTAGTGAATTGTAAATGAATTATTTAAGAAGATTTTGGATTATTTTCATTACAATATTATAAAAAAAAATATATATGAAAAGTTATAGGTGAAACAAAGCCTGGGCCCTTCGAAATCTCCCATTCGATTTCCATCGAAATTCCACTATTCATTAGCAATTCAACGAAAGATAATCCAATAAGATTGATATTGACCGAGATGGCAAATCGGGGATCTCTCTCACAGGCAGTGCAGTGCAGTACGAGATAGCGTAAATATAAATTAGATAGTCTGTAAATAAATTAGTGTCTCAGTGAACTGTAAATGAATTTTTTACAGAGATTTTGGACTCTTTTCATTACACTATTATAAAAAAAAATTATATGAAAAGTTATGGGTGAAATAAAGCCTGAACCCTTCAAAACCTTCCATTCGAATTCCATCGAAATTCCGCTATCCATAAGCAATTCAACGAAAGATAATCCAATAAGATTGATATTGGCCGAGATGGCAAATCGGGGATCTCTCTTAACCGCGGTGAAAGGGGGGAAAAAACCACCTTATGTGGGGGATTTTTTCCTCCACGTCCAATATATCACCGTTTTTCCACATAATAAGAAAATCCTCCCTTTCACGGAAAGCGGTCGAGTGTATCGTTGGGAAACCGAGGGATATTCCGGTCACGTGAGAAAGCCCCACTAGCTTTTTACCGGAAATATTAATGAACGACATCCCCCATCTCTACAACGTTACTCTACACGCTTTCGCATCTTTAATCTCCGGAGATCCCGTTCCGGAATTGCTGATATTTATATAGGTTTCGATGATTTTCTGCACGTCCGTCCGTGAGATGGCGTTGCTCGCGGCGACACGCATCCGTTTCTCCCGGAGGTGTCTGAAGCAGGAGCTGCCTGAAGCCCTGAATAATCGGGAACGCTGTTCCTATTGAAATTAACACCAAGTAAAAGTCCGAATAATCCGCTCTTTCAACCGGTTCAACCCCTACCCCCCCTGGAATACCAACAAAACCAATCGAAGCTCTTCTGTTCAATCAACCGCGCAAACCAATTATCAATTGGAAACTCTCGAACTTTCGAGATCCCCTCGTTATTTTAACAATCTATAAATACGTTGTTCGGGTTGGGAACTTTTAAACCGGAACGCTCCGACTCCCAACTCCCGGCCGGGTCGCGAGGGCAACGGTAATTAATTAGCGATCGAAATTGCGAGGACGGGAAAACAGATTCGCGGCGACCGCCTCCGGACTTTTCTCGCAGTTCGGATTCATCAGAAATACACGCTTCTGTCGGCGTAAAAATAAATTTGAGGTGGGAATTTGATAGCTCAAGGTGCATACTAATTCGGAACTGGTTCGAAACTAATCCTGAACTAGTTCAAAATATAACGGAAGGCTTGAGTTAGTAAAAAAACTAATTTGGAACTGGTTTGAACCTAATTCGAAACTAGTCTGAAACTAGTTCAAAATGTTGCGGAAGATTGATATTTAGCTAAAGTTAGTTAAAAACTGATTTGGAACTGGTTTGAAACTGATTCGAAACTAGTCTGGAACTAGTTCAAAATGTTACGGAAGATTGCTTTTCCGCTTAAGTTAGTCAAAAACTAATTCGGAACTGGTTTGAAACTAATTTGAAACTAGTCCGAAACTAGTTCGAAATTTTATGGAGGTTTGTTTTTTCGCTTACTTGGTATCCTGTTGATCGCCCTCAAAGGCCTAAGAACTCTAATCGTCCTAACAGCAGAAAGGTTGAGGTTATCTACGTGAAGAGCGTATTCTATAGCGCCAGAAAGGACTATAAACAGGTCCAGTCGGTTCCAGGAATCCGCCAAGTAGGAACCTCTGCCGTAGACGCCCATGGCTATCATCTTAATGGTCATCTCCAGGGAGAAGAAGGCGAAGATAAAGTCGTCGAACACCTGCGGGAAAAAAAAAAGTTCGTTCAATTAAGCCCGGAATTGTTTCCCGTATGTCTTCGTCCGCGGAGCGACGCGAATTTGTCATTCTCCCTTCATCAAATGCGGGAAACGCAACCGGCCAAAAACGGGATTCAATCTCGGTTTTACCCGCGATAAAACACAGCCTTGTCGTTTTCCACCAACGAGGATTTATGGATTGCCCGCGCCATCAATCTCGCCGACAAATCCCATCAGTCTGATGTTATACGACTGTACACATTCCCTTAAAATATGTTCTGTATTAATTTGGTTCGTTTCCGGATATAGTCGAAGGTGTAGGATTCGGTTTCCATCTGTGAATGATAATTATAGGAGTTGTAGTGTATGGAACGCTTTAGATGGCATAATTTGTCTGGGGTGGGAAACTTATTATTATTAAACGGTCGCAAATGGTTTGCGACAACCAAATAGGGTTGAAGGATAGGAAGCAAAGGGTGAACCTTCTTCCTGCACAGTTCTGGGGAAGTCACCTGGTTGATTGCTAAGAGCACTCAACTTAAAGTTGCTCACAATGGTGCGATAAAAACGCGGCGGTGAAGATCAGACGACTCGATTTTGCACGAATGCGGCGATAATTCAGACGATTTGTGAGTTTGTCTCCTGCAGTCGAGACAAAAACCGCCCGACGAACACGAGTAAGGCATCCCAACATTCACGACTCAACAATTTCCATGAAAATGAGGAGGAAAAAAGATTAGATCGTCACACTCACCTGTAAAATTTTACACCTGTTCGACTTGCACTTGTCATCTACACAGGGTTGGTACATCCCCAAGGTGATGCAGTTCAGCAAGATGACCATCATGGAGACCCTCTCGAACCATGTGATCTTTGTTAAGGAAAATTCTCAACGAAACGTGAAACATTTTATGTTTTTCGGTGATGAATCTGAAATTATTACATTGGTTTCGCCGAAAGCCAGGCCTCGTTGACCTTTCATTCGAAACTGAAACAACACACATTTCGACGAATAATTTATCGCGATAATGTCAAACCGGCTGTCAGTATGAGGGCTTATAATTATGGCGAAATATTCATCGGTATCATAACTGCACATAAAATTTCATTCTGTGGCGCTATTTACAAATCGCGATGAATTAATTTATCGCTAACACGGTAATTTGTATTAACGAGAGGGATTGTTGGAGGTTCAGGATTGGCCCCGGAAATTAATCGCAAGATTTCCTGACCAAAAACTCTATAGATCCAGCTCTCTGGGCTGATATGAAATAGGGTTGAAGGATAGGAAGCAGAGGATGAACCTTCTTTCTGCACAGTTCCAGGACCGTCACCGGGTTTTGAAAAGCTAAGGGCACTCTACTTGAATTTGCTCAATGGTGGGCGGTGGAGATCAGACGACTCGGTTTTGCACGAACATGCGGCGATATTTTACAGAAGGCTCGATGGCGTCGATATTTAACAGGATTCTCGGTTTTCTACAACGATGATTTACTCTCTCGGCGACTTGCTGATTAACTGATTCGACTTATAGTCAGACAGATGACAAGACCTCGCAGCGCGGGCGCAAGAAATCCACTATACAGGTACTCGTTTACGTTCACGACGACATTCGGCATTTCCAGTGCGTTTTTCCGAATTACGGAGAGAGATATACCGATCGATGTTTTCCAGGCCGTCGTAACCGCCACGCGTTTGTCTTTTTATAAACAACGTGGCCGAAACCCTCGAAATTGCTAGCTTCAATTAACCGGCGCGTATAAATCAGGGAAAATCCCCTTCGATTTCCCGCGTAGCCGGAAAATTTCGGCAATTAGGTTCGGCGGGAATAGATCGCGTTATCATCCGCCGAACCCCCTCCCCCCTTGCGCCCACCCCTTCGACAGTCGAATTGTGTCGATTTCCCCCGTTCCAGACGGTGTGTGATTTAATTAGGCCGGGTTCCGTCGGAAATCGACAAGGATAACGGTTTAATCACGCGTTATTCCGCCGAGTTTCGTTACGTCCCCGCGAGGGGGCGTTCGATATCTGAGAGGAAATAGATGAAAGATGGCATCAACAGGACCCGCAAAACAATGACGCGTCGCGCCGGAAACGCAACAATAGATTCCGCCACTTCGCTCGTGTTGTCACAGAGGCAGAACGCGGAAGAAAAAATCTATGGTCCGAGGAAAAATCGGAAAATGCGCGCTCCACTGATTTCGTCGAAACGACCATAGAAACGCTCGACTGTAATGCCGTATCGGGCTTGGCGACGCGCCCCCTTCCGGACATTCGGATAATTGAGCTATGGGCCATAAATGTGTTTGAAATTGTTTTGAGGTGATGTACAAATCTGACATCTGCGCAACGCTAGTTTATATTTATTTGAGGTAATCTACTTGGGATTGCACTTAGGATTGCAGAGCCCGTCCGAAGAAGAATAATCTGTTGTCACAGAAGCTCTTTGGAAAAATGAAAGGAGCGTGGCTAACCTCGAAGTTCTCTTGGCGCTTTGCTCTTGGCTCTGGCTTTCAAATTCTACAGTCAGGTGGTTATCTGATATCTTATATTTTCAAAGGTAAAACAGGTTTGGTTTGTGAATTGGTTTATCTTAAACCCTCGAGGGTGAAAGATATACTTTGAGTTTAACATGTGAGTAACATCATATTTAATTACAACGTTATCATTATTCATATACATACTTCTCCTAACTTTCCACACTTTTATTCAGCAGTTTCCATTACTTATTCCATCCGTTTTCTCATGTGATTACTTTTGATCCACAAGACTTAAATTTGCTTTTGTAGTGAGTTATTTCTCTTCAACGTTAGTTAATGTATCTAACTAAGGAACTATTGTAATTCATAGGATAACGTTTTTTACCATGTTTATTTGCTTCTTGCTTATTGTTTTGTATTTATTTTTCATACTTAATCATCAAGTCTATTCAATATTATTCAATGATTCAAACACACCATGTGTATTAAATTCTTTAGTGCTTCCACGATAACTTCTTGTACGATTGTTTAATCATCACCTTCTCTAATCATATCTGGGTTATGCAATATTCTTTGAATAATACTTGTCGAATAACTCTATACTATGTTATCGTTGAAATATTCAGCAAATATCAAGGATATTCATAAGCAGCTCAGTGTCATCATCTTATCTTGGTTGAGAACTTCAGATCCACTCTTCACTCATTATCATCAGTTATACATCATCCTTGATGGGATTATTGCCCAGAGAGACAGCTATCGTAGACGTAACATAACTATCTAAAAACTTACTCATCGTGGGAAATATAAATAACAAGGATATTGGTCGCATTCCCCTCTCCTTGCATCGTGGGAGATCATCAATCGTCTAATGATAGTTGTATTCCTACGAAGAATACCTCACAGGTTTCTCACACCATCGTCTATTAAGGTTAAGGAGTCATTAGTGCAGCATTCAATTTACTCAATCATCTTAACTCTTTGAGCGGCAAAGATAAAAAAAAATAAAACCCAAGTCGGGCAAAAAACTTTTTTTTTTTGCAGTTTGAAAAAAAAATTTCAGCAAAATATCATCCAAAATACATAAATGATACATTAACAATAATATTTCCGAATTTTTCTCAATATTTTTCTTAAACGGGGTGGTACTCTTAACGTACCACCGCCGCGCAAGGGGGTCGAAATAGGTGGTACGTATTTCGTACCACCTAGCCCCAAAGAGTTAAAACATCATATGAGAGAATTCTCCCCAGTCAACCTGTTGTTATTTATGAATATCCTTTACTTGTGAATTAACGGTATTTGAACGAGATATGGAGAGAGTCCTCTGGGTTTTAAGTTTTACAGTCGACCTATTACTATTCATTGTACAGAACGGGTTTTCTCGCAGGTCTTTCCCGATTCTTATTATTCGATCTGAAGTTGGGGAAACGTCCACAACAATAAACTTGTTATTTTCCTGTTTTGGGTGCTAAAAATATGTGTTTTGAATTTCCTACTTTCCCGTCAATCTCTTCTATTGGATCAAGCGTAATTTGGGTTGCATACAAAACGTAGAGTTCTTAAACCACTATACGATCACGATCTTGGCCAAAGATTATCCAGAGTAATATTTTCACGTTAAAAAGAACTCATTTAAGGTAGACTTCTAGTTATCTGCGGTTTTCAATAGAGAACTGTAATGTCGGTAATAGTTTCACCGCATAAAAGTACCAATACAGTGATTTCGAAGGGTAGAGGACATCAAAACTTTCTCGATCGACCGTAGCGCCCGCGTCGAGCCATTAAATTAATTACAGATGCCCGCAGATTCGCAATTAACAGCATCATCGATCTGTCCCGTCTTCCACTCTGGCCGTTGATCGAACGTCCGGCCAGAGGCGTTTCTTCGCGCGGGGTGGAAATTGGGAATCAACCCTTTTTCGACGCATCTCTCCCGAAAAGCGCGAATTTCCATTTCCGTTTCCGATTGGAGGGCTTGATTGGACACGTGGATTAACGACGACTTTTCCCGCTCGTCTTCATCGGATTTTGCGCAATTAATTTGGCGAATCAGCGCCGCACGGCCGGTTTATCAACACCAAGGTCACGAGGATTTTCTATGATCAGCGGGGCGCGTTCCGGAATTACGCCATCAACGGCCGAGTGCTCGTTAACGCGCGATACGTCGTTACGTGTCGTCCAATCTGCGGATGTGAAAGAGCGTTTTCGCGGATGTGGACGCGAGTGCAGCAGCCGGAGAGGGTGCACTTTTGTCCGTCGTAGTTGCGCGTACGTTCCGGTGAAAAGCCGAATGAATCGTTAGCAAGGTCTTTTGAATTCTCGCGTAATCAAAGACAGGAAGGCGGATACTCTTCGTTTCGTTTTTCACCGAGCGACACAAAGGATTCGGCACAATGATCGCTGCGGCTATTAAAAGTTGAAGTTTCGCCATTTGGCGGAGGGGTTCCTTCGGAAGCGCTCGATATATCAGCGAGCGTGAAAAGTTCTATAGGAAAATTATTTGATTCACCGATAGCGACCTTAGGACCCTTCAAGAATTCAATGTTGCAAGAATAAACAACAATACAAAACGACCTTATAATGTAATCATATCAATCGAAGACAAAAGCTTGCATGTTGTACTTTACAGTGACAACAAGAGAAGCAGTGTGGCGTGAGCGAGGGCAATAATTGTTCGTAAGTCCTCTCTAATGGTGAGCTCATAAACAACCCCTCCATTTATATTCGACAAGATTAGTTCATATTTCGCCCCATAGTTCGAATCGTTATTGGTGGAATTTATCGATTGTTGGGGTTGCGTATGCAGGGCGGTATCAGCGAGTTTGGAGAGCACGGAAATATATATATTGTTACGTGGTCACCACTTCAAGGCTTCACACGAGGCACAGCGCACAGCCTGTACATTCATACTTCGATGAACTTCTCATAAAGCTCAGCACATTCCTAGACATACCAAGAATGACCGTCGAACAACCGGAAACAGTGCGAAGAAGTGCAATTTCGCGTTTTCCATGAGACTCGTGCCTAAAGTGCAAGTTCGAAAGTTCCCCTTCAAAAGAACCATAGTTTACTTTTTAAGAAAGACATTGTTTTAAAGACAGTTCGTGCAACCGGTCTACAGGTTCAAAAGATAAATTTGTTGGTCTCTGGGATACATGAATTGTTTTGTTGGCTTGCTATTAGTTTATCTAGTATAATTTTTCTAATTTCATTCCTGAATTTGATAATTTCAGATCAACAGCCGTATATTATTCTAAGATGTGTCTTTGTCTTGGGGAGTTGATAAGACGAATGATTTACAGATATTTGAGACAGTTGCTTTTGGAATGGACAGGTGGCGTGATTTGGGAAATATTCGCAGATTAACGTTGCTTTATGTTTTGAAGTTTTTCTGTTTCTCACATCGAATTTCCTGAATTTAGAAATTTTTTGTATTGAAATTCTATAGACTGTTGAAGTTATAATACGAAAAAGTAGACCACCCGTATTGTTTAATCTCGGGTGAATTCCCTATTTAGTGGACTGTATTTTTAATCAAGGGCAAAAATAATTTTGCACAAAGAGACAAATCAGACATAACGCATTGAGCCAATTCGAAGGTGTGTTGTTATTTACATTCATACAAAAATATTAAAAATATGTACAATAATATAAAAAGCTTCAATTCGCAGTTGCGGTAGTTTATCCTTCCACTCTGTTATGTTCTCCCCTCCGTCATTGGAGCAGAACATTTTTTCTGAATTATTCATCTCCACTTTGGGAATTACTTTTTAATCAAAGTAGTCGAAAAAGTCTGAAATTTAGGGAAGTTATGGGCGTAATATTCTTCATCCAATGTATCACATCTGTCATATTTGGGCGACGTTGCCAGACACGAGAAGATTTTCGGGGAAAGGTTCGCAGGAGAACCCCCCATTACTCCCCGGAGCAATCCTCCTGATTACAGGGCTGAGTAATCGGCGGGGGGGGGTGTCGGGGGTCGGGAAACGCAATGTTGCCAAACCGAGTCGGTATAATTGCGATTTGACATAACAAATGGAATAGTTATCTCTTAATTGAACTAATTACATTACGAATTGACGTCCGTGGCCGGAGAATATTGTTTATTCGGCGATCCATAACCGTTAATTAGTGACGAGGAGCGCCCCCTTCGGATCTCCGGAGGGATGGGATAATGGAGCGGAAAGAGATGAAGAGTCGAGGGAACCGAGTGGATATTGGAGAAGTTGGGAGATGGAGCCAGGTTGATTAATCTAGCTGGAAATGTCTGCACTTCAACTTAGTCAGTAAAAAAAACTGTTCTGAGAACAATCTGTACTTGCAATCTAACATGCAGATTCCGGTTTAAGGGACTTGGGTCCTATGAACAGGAAATACAACTAACTAGTACTGTAATATATGACCGATAGTTCTTTAACTCAACGGAAATTCCTGTTAAATCGATACTACAGTTCCGTTATAAGTAAACTATTTCCTGTTTTAGTTTAGTGTTCATTACTGGAAATTGTTGTAGAAACTGAAGTTTGAAGCTTGGAATACAAGTACTAGTTTGTTCATCAACCAGGAAATTCCTGTAAATAGTCACGCATAATCCGGTTTCCGTCACAGTATTATTTTCCTGTTGAAATGACAAACTGCAGTTTGGTTGCATCAACTAATGTGAAATTTGTTATTTCTAAAGGAATTGAATGACTGGAATTGTCACATAAAATCAACAAATATCCCTGCTGTCGCTTATATAGGGGGAATTTCCTGTAGAATCAACCGAATTCCTGGAAAAAAAATTTCTTTCAGTGTACGCTGTCATCGACACTTCCCTTCCTCTCATTTACCCCTGTCCCGTCCAGATAAATATTTATCCCTTTGTTCGTTCCTGGCCCTCGAAACTCGCGCGGTATAGCCCAGAAAAGGCTTTCTCCCGTCGTTGTTCCAGGCGTCGGCATTTGCTCAGCTTCCTGTAGTGATACGCCTTCATTTCCGGTTTCTGAACGCTCCCCCTGTCTTTCCGCGACGTGTTTGAACGTTTTTCGCTAGGGTTGTTTTACAAGATAAAGAGCATTTTATACACGTGTATGATTTTCGGGGGTCTCGACGGCCGGCGACATTAGGATTTATTCCTGCGGAATTGGGGATATTTTGTAATTTAATTTAACTTTTTTGTGGTTTCGTATTACAACTTCAGTATGGGGATTATTAAGCCAGGAGATCTGACTTATTCGGTAGATTCACCTTTTCGGGTAGATCCACCTCATAGGTAGACCCACCTTTTCGGGTAGATCCACCTCATAGGTAGATCCACCTTTTCGGATAGATCCACCTTATAGGCAGATCAACCTTTACGGGTAGATCCACATAATAGGCAGATCCACCTTTTCTGTAAATTCACCTTTTGTATGAGAAGATTGTGACATTCATGAATAAAACACCTGCGTTGAACCGCAAATAACGACTTCTGCAGCCCGATAGATAGGACGACTCCGCTTGATTTACCGAGGTGGAAGACGCGCATAATTCTGCGGAGACCCAGATAGGCGGAGAATTCCAGGTGGAAAGATCGCCCTCATCCATCACGTCCGTTCTAGGGGGCCCAGGTTGAAATATTCAACAAGTCTGCGGGCTATCCGAGGTTCCGGACGTTTTTTCGGCATCGACCTGGTGGGGGAGATCATTATCGCTGGAAAAGTCTACGAAATACGCAACAAAAGCGTACTACAAGACTTGTTTCTGGTTTTCTAAATCAGAACACTCCTCGCCTCATTCCCGCGGAAAACCTCATATTGAGAACAAACGGATCCTTTGAAATCTCAATTGCCCTTCGCCGACAGACACAGAGGGCGAAAAACAGCTCATTAAATTTGAGATTGTCCCACTTTGAGAGGAAACCGCGACTTCTGAAGGGGCCCCGACGACGACGTGTAAATTAATTCCCCGGTCGCGTCGGCAAGTTTTCCGACCCTCCTCCAGTGAGGGATGAAGAGTAAACAGGAACTTGCCATCTTGCCGATGATTTATTTCTACGTAAATATTTTGATATTTTGACGGTCTGAGGGTGGGATAGTGGAAGTTGTTGGTTGTTTTGGACTCCCAGGAATCGTATCATGCGGGGGATGAGTTTAATTCACTTAGTTGTAACCATCTTCCTTATGTTGATCTTAGCCGGGCGTTGTTAAGTTATATACGGGGTGGTTTACTTTTTGAGCGCTCGTTCCACTTACTCGAGGGCTATATCATATCAGGGATAATTTTTTGAAAATACGACCGCGTAGCGGTCGTTTTTTCGGGGGCGCGAAGCGCCTTTGGGTTTTTTTCGGGGGGGGCTATTATCACCCCGAAATAAATTTTTTTATTAATTCAATTTTTTTGAAAATATATTATTGACATTTCCCAGAGTAAACTTGCTTTGAAACCACTATTTTTTCAAAATTTCATTAGATTTTTAAGAAAATGTAGCCTTTTCGGAGGCGCATAGCGCCCTTGGGTTTTTTTTTGGTGGGAAACGGGCTTTTCGACAGTAAGCGGAGCGTCACCTATTTTCACCCCGAAATATATTTTTTTATTTTTTCAATTGTTTTTGAGAATATATTTTCAACATTTCCCATAGTAAGCGTGCTTTGAAATCACTATTTTTTCAAAATTTCATTAGATTCTGAAGAAAATATAGCATCTTCGGGGGCGCGTTGCACCCTTCGGTTTTTTTTTGGGGGGAAAAGGGGCTTTTCGACAGTAAGCGGAGCGTCACCTTTTTTCACCCTGAATTTTTTTTTTATTATTTCAATTTTCAATTCAACATTTCCCATAGTAAGCGTGCTTTGAAATCACTATTTTTTCAAAATTTCATTAGATTCTTGAGACAATATAGTTTATGTTACGTTGTACCTGTACCTGTATTGTGGTGTTCAGTTCAGTCAAATTAATCAATAAGCGAGCTGCCGAGAGAGATAATCATACTTGTAGAAAACCGAGAATTCTATCAAATATCGACGCCATCGAGTCTTCTGTGAAATATCGCCGCGTATTCGTGCGAAACCGAGTCGTCTGGTCTTCACCGCCCCGTTTTAATCGCACCATTGTGTCTTCTGTTGCAGTGACATTGAGCAACTTTCAGTTGAGCGCCCTTAACTTCTCAAAAACCAGGTGACAGCCCCAGAACTGTGTAGAAAGAAAGTTCAACCTCTGCTTCCTATCCTTCAACCCTATTTCAGTATCAGCTTGTGGTGATTCGCCGATACAGCGTCATCACTTCCTTGGGGTAAGTACTTTGCTTTGCTCAATTTCACAGGGTGGTCGCAAACCATTTGCGACAGTTCAGTTTCATATAGTAAAATATATAACATTTTATTTTCTCATTCTCGTGAAGTACAGACAACCTTCTGAACTAGTTGGACGAAACCTATAAATCTCCATTATAACTTCGCCTTATGATCTGCAAGGAAGTATATTACTCTTCCCGAACCGTCCGAAACGAAAAGTTAATAAAAAATCCATTAGGAGAAAGTGGAGCCTCTCTCTTATTTATTTCGCCGCTAAATCTCGACCGGCTTTGAATAAAATCCCCGCCACGTCGTCATCTCGTACGTTGTCCCTTTTTTTGCCGGGAAACGCGGATTATTTCCGCGCCGAAACATGAAAAATATGGATTTCCGTCTCCCGCCGATCGCCGACAAGTTTGTGTTTTTGCCCGAATCCACTTTGTGGTAACTGCAAGAAGAAGTCGGGACGGCAAACGGGTGAAAAATGCACTTGCAAATCGGGGAGTAACAGGCTTCCTTCTCCCTGATGAAAAATGGATTGTAAACGACGAGGGGGGATTTTTTTCCGGGGCCTCGTATCTCGTTAGTTCGGTCGTTACGATGAAATATCGGCGACGTGCGCAAAAAATAGAACGTTTACTGCCGGATTCGTTTTACACAGAAGAAATAAAATGGAAGAATTAATTGAATCTGATCCTTCGATAAATCTGCATTTTTCGAAAAAAAAAACACCCAATCCAGCACGTTTTTCCAATGCCATATTGTCACAACACAATTGATTCACCACTTACGATCCCATCTCATAGACACAAAATGAATTTGTATTATTAATTTTACCGTACACCGTATATCGACCAGTCTGCGACACGTCTTGATTGGAAGAGATTCATAGTCTCGACTTGATTTTCTTCGTTAGAAACATGAACAATCGTCTACGTCATTATTTCGTCATCGTTTTATCTCTGATAGATAGATCTGAATTAAAACTTTCTAATAATAAAGATATTGTAAGAATCTTTCATTACACCAGTACAATGAAATGTTGGTATGCATAAAATGTTGACACTTTCTCCCACCTTTGCAAAGGTGGCTCAAATGTTTAAAACCAATGAAAATAAGACGAAAATCTCTACCCATCACATAATGACAAATTGTGACCAATGACATAGCCAAGATCCACCCAATTCTGGCCTTTACTATTCCTATCATAAACTCTTCAACTTCTAATATAACCTTCGAAATACATGCCGGCAACTGTCGTTTGTACCGTTGAGGTAATCCTCGAGAGCTATAACATGAACACGCCGGAAATCCCAGAGATAGGAATTTAGAAAACGCCCGTATAATCGGTACCTTTCTGGTAATGAAGGCCCATGACCTTGTGAATCTTAACAGTATATAAAACTTCCAGAAAGACCGGGGACGCCACTCGAAATCGACAAACGAACTTCTATGGTTCGATATCTGGAGGGCGTTCGACGCCGAGGCGTTCCGTCGTTTTCAATTTTCGTCGCCGGGTTCTCGGATTATTAATGCCCGCTTTTTGTTTCGGGCTGTTTGACGAGCACTCGAGATGTTTGCGATCGGTTGAAGGGCCCCCGGGGCACGTCTCAACCTGTCCGTCTCTCCACCCTCGGAAGTGACGGGGGAGGGGGGACGTTGAGTGGTTCGGAAAACATCGATCTCGATTGGGAACTTCTTTTTGTTCCGATAACTAGATTCAGATGAGTGGATTCGTCATGAAAACTCCCGGCAACTAGTTCCGAATTCGTTCGGTCGTATATTTCAGCGATTTACGCCCCCCAGTCGGTGGTAAATCGCCTCGGGACGGATGACGATCAATCTTAGATGAGATATGGTAATGTCGTCGCGTATATCATGGACGAGAATATTCCGAAAGAAGAGTCGTAAAGATAAGGGAGAGGAAGATCTGGCTCATAACGAACTCGAATATTCGCTTAAATGTCTCGGATATTGGCCACGTTGAATCCGAGAATTATTGCTAATACGCCGTTATCGGAATTTCGGCTCCACGTATTTCGTAGGTCTTATCGAAATTCATGACTTGCTTTTAAACGACGGAGTGTAGTACAAATTATTGAAGTTGAAGTTTGCCGAAAAAAAGCACGAAATTTATTATTGTCCATGCTATGGAAACGATGACGAAATTCACGTTTCTAACAAAGGTAATCAAGTCGAGACTATGAATCGGTTCTAATCAAGACGTGTCGCGGACTAGTCGATATGAGGTGTGCGGTTAAATTATAGCACAATTCATTTTGTGGCTGTGAAATTAACAAAGGAAATTTCTGCGGTATCGGCTCTTTTGGACAAAAAATTTATAACAATATGGAATTAAAATAATAAATTTTTCACTATTGTCAAAAAATTTTTCTTTCAACCGACAAAATGTAGTACAAATTATTGAAGTTGAACTTTGCCAACGAAAAAAACACGAAATTTATTATTGTCCATGCCATGGAAACGATGACGAAATTCACGTTTCTAATAAAGGTAATCAAGTCGAGACTATGAATCGGTTCTAATCAAGACGTGTCGCGGACTAGTCGATATACGGTGTGCGGTTAAATTATAGCACAATTCATTTTGTGGCTGTGAAATTAACAAAGGAAATTTCTGCGGTATCGGCTCTTTTGGACAAAAAATTTATAACAATATGGAATTAAAATAATAAATGTTTCACGATTGTCAAAAAATTTTTCTTTCAACCGACAAAATGTAGTACAAATTATTGAAGTTGAACTTTGCCAACGAAAAAAACACGAAATTTATTATTGTCCATGCCATGGAAACGATGACGAAATTCACGTTTCTAACAAAGGTAATCAAGTCGAGACTATGAATCGGTTCTAATCAAGACGTGTCGCGGACTAGTCAATATACGGTGTGCGGTTAAATTATAGCACAATTTATTTTGTGGCTGTGAAATTAACAAAGGAAATTTCTTAGGAATCTGCTTTTTTAGGCGAAAAATTAATTACAAAATGAAATTAAAATAATAAATCATTAATTTAGTACAAAGCGTTCAACCACGTCTGATTGACGACAACTGTTTGTTCAGACGTAAAGTCTACTGTGGTTCTTGTAGCCAGATACAAATTACTCATCGCACCCCTTCGAAGCCCATCCACCCCCGTCCTCCACTCGAATCTTAAGGGTTCCTAACGAAATATATTGCCGACAGGGTCAACGGCTGATAACGCATAAAAGATACGCTCTTCTGCGTTGGAGCGAGTGGAGGCTCGTGAAGTGAAAAATGCCCTCTCATCGAGGGTGACTTTGATGAATTGTTCAGCGTCGTAATACTTGCAAGAATTAGGGGGTTGATGATGAGGGCGCGCTCTTGAAAAAATGATCGATAGAGGTTGATCGTGCAATATTATATTCGGGGAGGTGAGACGTTTTTCAGCTGAGGTTGGTCTCGAGGAGATACGAGAAGACAAAGGGTGGAATCGACGGAACCCACCCCTCGCTCGAGTTCGGTTCGGTCTCGACGGAACGTACGTCTCTGTATTTGTTTGAAGATAATCTGGGGAACAACGTTCATGAATAACTAATACGGAGATTACACGACTCGCTTCTGCATATCACGTCCAAATAAAGGAGGAATGTGTTGCCATCCCCGGAATATGAACGTACAAATCCGGAAATGAATTTGTAATTCTATTTACTGATTTATGCGTCCCTCTCTCCTGTTCATATTCTATCAACAGTACGCTCAAACTCATTGCGCATGTTTTGAAGGTTCACATATGAATTCATATCGAAATTTATATATATAAAATATAATTCCTCCAAAAAAATATCCGAACAAAAACAAGGAAAATTTGGAAAAAAAAACCACCAATAATATATTTATTTATTTATTTATTCTTGACCTCAAATACAGTACAAGTACTGGTGACAAGGCGAACAAAAAATTTTCTGACCATATACAAGGAAAACTTTGTGAAAAAAATTTTTTCTATTTAGAGGAGAAATACATGTAATCATTATTATTTGACGGTGCGAATTCCGAAAATGTACACAATTTTCACGAGAAATTATTTTTTTGGCCGCAACTGCACTTTGAAGTTGATAATTTTAAAGATCCACACTTTTAGATATCCAAAGTTAAGATGCATTTATACGTAAATGGATTGAGTCTAGTGAGTTTGGAATTTTTTTCATTTGATTGCATTCTTCGACTACAGGAAGGAATCATCGAAAAGTCCCTAGAACGTTATCACAAAACCTTATGATTTTTTTTGCAGAAAACTCATTTTTCCTGGATTCTCGACGTATACTGAGACGAAACGATGAGGTCTGTGGAAAAACTGGCTGCATATTTGAAATCAACGTGGTCGAATTAACGAATATAAAAAATTTCAAAATGATAGGCGAACAAAAAATTTCTACCAAAAAATTTTCAGAACATATACAAGAAAAACTTTGTGAAAAAAAAATTCTTCTATTTAGAGGAGAAATACATGTTATCATTATGATTTGACGGTACGAATTCCGAAAATGTACTTAATTTTCACGAGAAATTATTTTTTTGGCCGCAACTGCACTTTGAAGTTGATAATTTTAAAGATCCACACTTTTAGATATCCAAAGTTAAGATGCATTTATACGTAAACGGATCGAGTCTGGTGAGTGTGGAATTTTTTTCAATTGAGTGCATTCTTTGACTACCGGGAGGAATCATCGAAAAGTCCCTAGAACGTTATCACAAAACTTTATGATTTTTTTTGCAGAAAACTCATTTTTCCTGGATTTTCGACGTATACTGAGACGAAACGATGAGGTCTGTGGAAAAACTGGCTGCATATTTGAAATCAACGTGGTCGAATTAACAAATATAAAAAATTTCAAAATGATAGGCGAACAAAAAATTTTCTGACCATATAAAAGGAAAACTTTTTTTAGCCGCAACTGCACTTTGAAGTTGAAACATTTAAAGATCCACATTTTTATTCGTCCAAATTTGAAATTCTCCTGTATAGAAATGGATCGACTCTAGTGAGTCTGGTTTTTTTTTCATTTGGCTTTTTTCTTTAGCTACTGAAAGGGATCATCGTAAGGTACCTACAGCGTTGTTACAAAATTTTATGATTTTTTCGCAAAATTTCAAAACTTCAAGACTATAGAGAATTCGAGTTGGGAAACTATTTTTCAGAAAACGACCAAACCGATACACTTCGTTTCATGAATTCGCCGAAGGTCAACCCGTAAAAATAGTACACGCGAAAATCCCCGTTCAATCCCCGTATCGCGTACGCTCTAAATCCGGAGTTGGGGTAATAACATTCGGCGCACTGGCTGATAACAGATTTATGCTAATGCTCCTCACTTCCATGCATACCTCGCATACCTCCCGATCCCGATTTGGGTAAACATCGGCCTGGAATAACATATGTAACGATTATTTTTAACACGCCGCCCCCCATTCATCCGAATAAAAGGCGTCGAATAATTGCGATCCATTCGGAGCGGAAATGCCTATCAATTCGGATTATTTAGAAGTAAATATAGAGCGTTTCGTGATTACTGCCGCGAGAAGATCCTCAACGTTCCTCTCTTCCATCCATCAATTTCGTCGAATTTCCAGCTCGTAGGACTTGAGGTCTGAATAACTATGTGGCGTCTCCTACTTTTCTACAGTTTTCGCAAGAGCTTCTGAAGGGTACCACAGAGAGCTAGGAGAGTCGGAATATAAACAAAAATAAATGATTAATAAATAAATCAAGGAAAATACAGTAGCGAAGCGGCTCTTCCTCGATCTCCACCCAAACCCATGAATGAATTTTTAAGGTCCTCTTTGTTATTATTCCAGTCCGAATAAGGATAAAAACCTCCCGGACTACATAAACAACGATTCAATACCATGCCCCGGAGGAATGCACACAAAATGAGCGATGCGACCCTTTCGAATCCAAACATCAAAGCGCCGCCACCGACTAAGTCAATTTCGACGGGGGCTGTGGCGACTCCGTCGGAACAGAACGTGTCGTCGCCCCCCTTTGTTGGTCTTTCACAATTGAATCCTCAAGCCACGTATAATTGGCGAAATCTCGGACAAGACCTTGTGGACACAACGTGACCCAGAATCTTTCGCGTTTTTCAACTCGAGGGGAAGTCGATGGAGAGGGATGTCGGTCATGGTTCCGCATAATGGGACGAGGGGCGGATTTTAATTTCGTTCGGCTCGAAGATCGGTGTTTCCGCAGGGTGGAAAGGAATTTTTTGCCAACTGTCGCCAGGCAGACTTCCATTCTTGTCGAAATGAACAAAGCAGGAACAGGTCTCAAGATAAAACTGTTCCATCTCGATTATTACCATCCCGAACGAAATGTTTTTCCCATCGGCAACATTCCGCCAACTCGGAATAATTTTCATTTGACATCCCCGCACAATGGACGCGCGACTAATGCCCCTCACACACCAGGATATCGCGTCGTTCTCTCCGATTGTTATGTGTTGGAGGGCGCATAAAAACCACAATAGACAACTGTAATAATGCCAACGCTCGACCCTGCCTTTTTACGGTTCCCATCTCGATTTCCCCTTTTTCTTCGATTTTTCCCGCGTTATTAATGCCCCTCCGTCCGTGGGGTTGTTGGCTCCAGCAGACTACCGGGCGCCTCGATGTCCGATACTACCCGGCAGCTTCCGAACTTTTAGATCTACGACCGGAGGTCGGATTCCTGTTACATTCATTCGGCGAATTCGAAGTTACGAAAATAATTTTCTCGGGAAATTATTTTGTGATTTAGCAAAAAGTAGAACATGTCCAAGAGTTTAAATTGATAACAACCAAACCTCATATGTATATTGGTCGGATCATCACTTTATGAATATATAATATTAATTTTTGCGAATAACAGCTTTCCTATTCTACGTGTCGAGGAATTACCATATAGAGAGAGAACTCATGGGAGATAATTCAGCAAAACTACATGGGAGATAATTCAGCGACTATAGGTCGCCCCAAAACTTCAGGATTAATACAGTCGCGATTTCAGAATATATGATTTTAATTTTTACGAATAACAGCCATCCTACTCTACGAATCAAGGAACAATCATATAGAGAGAAAACTCCTGGGAGATAATTCAGCGAAATTTTTTTATATTTCCACATCCATTGAAAAACTGAAATTTTCTTTCAATTATAACCTATTATTTTCACATCTTTTGAGAAGCAGGCTTTTATTTCCAATCATAACCTGATAATAACCAAACCAGAAAAAGTCCATTAACAAAGACATAATTACCGACCCTAGGTCGCCCCAAAACTTCAGAAATAATACAGTCGCGAATTAAGAAAATATAATATTAATTTTTACGAATAACAGCTATCCTATTCTACGAGTCAAAGAATTACCATATAGAGAGAAAACTCCTGGGAGGTAATTCAGCAAAAAATTTTTATATTTTCACATCCATTGAGGAGCTGAATTTTTTCTCAATTATAACCTACTATTTTCACATCTTTTGAGAAGAAGGATTTTATTTTCAATTATAACCTGTTAATAACCCAACCTGAAAAAATCCATCAACAACTCCATAAATACCGAATCTGGGTCGCTCCAAGACTTCAGAAATATTACAGTCGCGATTTCAGAATATATACTAATTTTCAAGAATAAAAACTATGCCATTCTACGAATCAAGGAATTACCATATAGAGAGGAAAACTTCTAGGAGAAAATTCAGCAAAATTTTTTCATATTTTCACATCCATTGAGAAGGTGAATTTTTTTTCAATTATAACCTACCATTTTCACATCTTTTGAGAAGCAGAATTTTATTCTCAATCATAACCTTATTATTATAACAAAACCTGAAAAAAGTCCATTAACAAATACATAATAACCGAAACCTCACCCCAAAACTTCAGAAATAATACAGTCGCGATTTCAGAATATATACTATTAATTTTCACGAATAAAAACTATGCCATTCTACGAATCAAGGAATTACCATATAGAGAGGAAAACTTCTAGGAGAAAATTCAGCAAAATTTTTTCATATTTTCACATCCATTGAGGAGGTGAATTTTTTTTCAATTATAACCTACCATTTTCACATCTTTTGAGAAGCAGAATTTTATTTTCAATCATAACCTTATTATTATAACAAAACCTGAAAAAAGTCCATTAACAAATACATAATTACCGAATCGTCACCCCAAAACTTCAGAAATAATACAGTCGCGATTTCAGAATATATACTATTAATTTTCACGAATAAAAACTATGCCATTCTACGAATCAAGGAATTACCATATAGAGAGGAAAACTTCTAGGAGAAAATTCAGCAAAATTTTTTCATATTTCCACATCCATTGAGGAGGTGAATTTTTTTTCAATCATAACCTACTATTTCCACATCTTTTGAGAAGCAGAATTTTATTCTCAATCATAACCTGATAATAACAAAACCTGAAAAAAGTCCATTAACAAATACATAATTACCGAATCGTCACCCCAAAACTTTAGAAATAATACAGTCGCGATTTCAGAATATATAATATTAATTTTCACGAATAACAACTATGCCATTCTACGAATCAAAGAATTACCATATAGAGAGGAAAACTCCTGGGAGATAATTCAGCAAAATTTTTTTATATTTTCACATCCATTGAGAATCTGAATTTTTTTTTCAATTTTAACCTACTATTTCCACATCTTTTGAGAAGCAGAATTTTATTCTCAATCATAACCTGATAATAACAAAACCTGAAAAAAGTCTATTAACAAATACATAATTACCGAATCTAGGTCACCCCAAAACTTCAGAAATAATATAGTCGCGATTTCAGAATATATAATATTAATTTTCACGAATAACAACTATGCCATTCTATGAATCAAGGAATTACCATATAGAGAGGAAAACTCCTGGGAGATAATTCAGCAAAATTTTTTTATATTTTCACATCCATTGAGAAGCTGAATTTTTTTTCAATTATAACCTACTATTTCCACAACTTTTGAGAAGCAGAATTTTATTCTCAATCATAACCTGATAATAACCAAACCTGAAAAAGTCCATTAACAAATACATAATTACCGACCCTAGGTCGCCCCAAAACTTCAGAAATAATACAGTCGCGATTTCAGAATATATAATATTAATTTTCACGAATAACAACTATGCCATTCTACGAATCAAGGAATTACCATATAGAGAGGAAAACTCCTGGGAGATAATTCAGCAAAATTTTTTTATATTTTTACATCCATTGAGAAGCTGATTTTTTTTTCAATATTAACCTACTATTTCCACATCTTTTGAGAAGCAGAATTTTATTCTCATTCATAACCTGATAATAATAAAACCTGAAAAAGTCCATCAACAAATACATAATTACCGAATCTAGGTCGCCCCGAAATTTCAGAAATATTCCAGTCACGATTTCAGAATATATAATATTAATTTTCACGAATAACAGATTTCCTATTCTACGGATCGAGGAATAACCATATAGAGAGAAAACTCCTGGGAGATAATTCAGCAAAAAATTTTCATATTTTCACATCCATTGAGGAACTGAACTTTTTTCTCAATTATAACCTACTATTTCCACATCTTTTGAGAAGCAGAATTTTATTCTCAATCATAACCTCATAATAACAAAACCTGAAACAGTCCATTAACAGATACATAATCACCGGATCTAGACCTCCTCATTACTTTCGAAATAATACAGCCGCGATTTCAGAATATATATTATTAAATTTTGCGAATAACAGCTATCCTATTCCACGGGTCGAGGAATTACCATATAGAGAGAGAACTCCTGGGAGATAATTCGGCAAATACATCCAGTTTTCTCCTGTTGATTCCAAAATTGGAATACTGAAATTATACAGTTCGTTTCACCATCAAGAAAAATTCCATAACGATGAAGAATCGTCCTACTTTGAATCCGTCAACCCTTCATGGGTTAAGTTTCACTTCAAGCTAACCCGAAACAACGAAAGAGATACGTGGGGGGTTCCACCCCTCAGATTCGAGGATAACTCAGTTTTAGTCTAACCCTCGAAAGGGTTAACTCGGTGAACGAGTCTGAACCAACATCTCAATCGTTTTATAATGACTTGGGGTGGGTTCTTCGCCTTCTGCTCCGGCAAGTTCTCGCAGAAGGCAGATCGTTAGGAGACTTACGCTCCGACGACACACTCTGTTTACACAAGTATATGACTTTCGAAGAGTAATCTGTGATGTGGCAACCCTGGATATGGGCCTCATAACTCTAGATCCACTGGAATATTACACGACATTTAGTTTCTTTCCTAGCCTGGAAGCGGGCAATGAAAACCGAGGCAGTTGGAGCGCTGCCAATTAAAAAGGATACGTTCCGAAACTACTTCCATGCTGATTTTGTGCTTTCGCGACGTAGGGGAGGGGCGCCCACAGCCCGGATTTACGACCGCCGGAATCCGGCCGGATTTCGGCAGAAAGAATGGCTCTTGCACTTGTTGCTCGTCCAAGGCGGGAAATATCCGTTTTCGACGGTGAGGGTGAACTACTTCGATGATATCTCATCTTGAATGAGAATCTGAATTCGTACTCCCGAGAGCGTCGTTGGGATCCCGCGGAGTAAATCAGGTGTGGAATGGAAGGATAACGATGCGTTTTCCTGGGAGCCCTGGGGAGGCTGGTGGGCTATCCAGAGGCCATCCACCCCTTAAATTTCCAGGATGAATAAATTACCTAGATCGACTGGGATCTTCGGGGAAGGCGAGACCGCTAATCTCGATTAGATGTACTCGAAAATATATCCGAGCAACTCCATCTAATTCTAATTCGGAAAACTTTCCAGATGTCCCATCTCGCCGGCGGTTTATGGTGATGGAGATGATTTAATGCATCGTTCAGCCAAGCTCCACGTGAACGTACATTTACTTAATGCATCGAGCACCAATTTCAAAGTCTACTTTTCGTACCGGATGTCTGTATACGCTTTTTACGACCTCTGCCAAGAGTCACGTGGCACCAGGTTCGTCGGTGATTCAGAATGTGTTCAGCACACGCCGGAAAAGTCTTCAAGATAAAAGATATTTTCATTTATCTACTCCTATTGAATAATATAATCATTATTCAACTACTTTTGAGCAATTAAAATTATATGTAAACAAACACCGTGCTCACTTCTATAACTCCCCTGGCTCTGTGCTTCTGAACAAGCCGATTGACCGAAAGGAAACAGTCCATTATTAGTATTGAGGGGAGGTCACTTGAATAATTTTGACGTTTAAACCTAATTATTATTGTGTTTGCCGAAAAAGATGAATTCAGATAGTAAAAATGAATTATTATGTACACATTCAGAAATAAGACAATCAGCCAATTTTACCATACAGAATTTATTTCCCGAAAAATACCAAAACATATATGAAGGTGTTTACAACAATTTTCAACATTGGTGTATAGCAGTAAGAATATTAAGTCATTGTTTACAGAGAATGTCCTTTTGGCATATTTTAGTGAATTTAGCACTAAATATAAAGTATCGCCCCTATAGACTTCCTACTCCATGCTAAGAAGCACAGTCAACATAAATAATTCATTGTTATAGGTAACTATTAAGGATTGTAAATAAAGTTCTTTCTCTGTACTTGTATTTTAGTATTTATTGTTATTGTTATAGTCGTAGATAAAGTATAGTATTCAACTTGAGGTGATGGTCATTACTCAATTGATGAATTACAGCACTCGCCTTCGGCTCGTGCTGCTAACTTCATCTGCGTGAGTTATGGCCTACTTTACCGCTCGTTAAATAATATACTATCATACATACTTGTATCATAATATTTCTTCATGAGTTAATAATGAATTCATTCCGCGTTTATGTTTTATTGAAGCATTTCAGATTAAATTGGGCCTTTCGGAAGATAGCAACTACTGTCGATTCAACTCGACGGTGATTAATCGAACCCATTCGGGACATTAAGTCGTTTCATTAGGTCTGACCTAGTTCAATATGAAGAAATTGAAATTTGATGATTATAACATAAACATTGACGAGGTGCGTTAATGTCTTCTATTAACGACATCGAGTATCGAATTTCTATTCTTAACCATTGGGCAACAAACAATTAGGATGATGGTCCGAACTGGATAATGGTTTGAATATTGATGAATGAGGGGTCGGCTGGTGGGATGTCTATAATTTTCAATCGATGTTATGAAGAGCAGTTAAAAATCAGAGAGTAATGGCGAAACATTGGATAAAAGACCTGGAAGTTCATCAATGCAATTTGATTAAATTATGTATCGACAGAAGTATAATTCAATATTGAGTGGATCACAGCCGTAACAGATGAAAATATTAATAGTTATTTGATTTATTAAAATTTCTATTCAATCAATTCAACCATGTTGATTTCAAATGTGCAGTCAGTTTTCTCAAAGATCCTACCGTTTCGTCGCAGTATACGTGGAAAGTTTCGAAAAAATGAGACGTTTGGCGAAAAAAAATTTTTTTTTGAACGTTCTAGGGACCTTTCGATGATACCTTTCGGTAGCTAGATGATGCAGTCAAATAGAGAAAAATCCAAACTCACCAAAGTCTATCCATTTCCATTTAGGTGAATCTCAAAGTAAGACATCTGAAAATGTGGATCTTTAAAAGTTTCAACTTCAAAGTGCAGTAGCGACCAAAAAAAATATTTCTCGATGGAACCAAAACATATTCGGGGGCAGTACTTTCGGACTAAACTGTTGACATGTTTTTTGCTCTTTATTGGAAAATATTTTTTTTACCAAAATCTGTCGAAATACTTTTTGGTAAAAAATTTTTTGTTCTATTATCGTCTTACACTTCGTCTTGTTCGTTAATTCGACCACGACGATTTCAAATATGTAGTCGGTTTATCCATAGACCCTATCGTTTCGTCGCAGTATACGTGGAAAGTTTCGAAAAAATGAGATGTTTGACGAAAAAAAACATAAAATTTTTCAAGAACGTTCAAGGGACCTTTCGTTGGTTCCTTTCGGTAGCCAGATAATGCAGTGAAATGGAAAAAAATCCATACTCACCAGAGTCTATCCAATTCCATTTAGGAGAATCTCAAAGTTGGACATATAAAAATGTGGATCTTTAAATTTTCAACTCCAAAGTGCAGTAGCGACCAAAATAATTTCTCGATGGAACCAAATATATATTCGAATTCCAATATCGCCTTGAACTTTCTTATATCCATTATACCACGACAATCACGAATATGCAGTCGGTTTCTGCATAGACCCTAGTTTTGTCGCAGTATACGTGGAAAATTTCGAAAAAATGAAATGTTTGCCGAAAAAAATCATAACATTTTTTTGGAACGGTCTGGGGAGGTTTGATGATTCCTTTCAGTAGCCAGAGGATGCAGTCAAATGGAACAAAATCCACACTCACCAGAAACTATCCATTTCCTTTTAGGAGAATCTCAAAGTTGGACATCTGAAAATGTGGATCTTTAAAAGTTCCAAGTTATTTCAACAGCTTTCCGTGTGTTGTTCCAGTTTTTCTCAAATTTTCGCAAACGAAATATTAATTCACTAATGCCCTGTTGTCACAACGCAATGTGTTATCACTAACGATTCCATTTCACCGGCACAAAATGAATTCGTACCACAATTTTACCACTGTGTATCGATAAGAGTCTCAGATCGCAACTAAGGGCTGCTTGTGGGTTAAATTGCCATCCCGTTTCGAAGTGAGAGCTTAAATTTCTCTTTCGCGAGGTGAGACGTCGCGACCTCGGGTTCCGGGAGGGTCGTTAGGGCCGATATTTTCGCATTTCCCGATTAAAATTGAATCTCCGGATATGTTCGGGACGCGGATAATGGCCCCATTCGGATATTCCTTCCCAGTTCCATTGTCGGGGATCCGTTTCGGTCAATTTCGACGAGATTGCATTCTTGGAAGCGAGTGGCGGTCCTGTCGGATATACACTATGGTTATTAGAGTTGTTCCGGTCTCCGACCATGAGGAATAATGGGCCCATCGTTCCCGGATAGATGCAGAAACCGAGGAAGGCTGGAAACGAGGTCGTTCGACAAAGGGAAATGATGAAGTTAAAGGATTTTTTTCCAAGTGTATTCGATCACGAAGAAGAGGAACCCAACCGTTACCTATTGTTACCTCACTGAAAAGTATTGGTTATCGAAAGTTCAGAACGAACATAACCAACCACCTCGTCGAGAAGAATGGCCCCATAGCTTTCAACCCGATGAAAAACCGCCCTGTTATCGCGAAATCAATTCCCCGTTTTCCCCGGCTTAATTGTCCTCGAGTTTTCCAATTAGTCCCGACTGTCAAGAAAACGCGCCGGCCCTCGTCTATCCCGATGAGTTTCTAGTGGTCATCGGGACCACTCCGGAAGAATATGACCCGTGTTAAACGGGCTTCATACAATGGATCGTCGGGCGTCGAGTACTGTCCGCGACAGGGCCTGGGAGAGATGAATCTGATGTTGGTTCGGGTAATGGAATGAATCTGGGAGTTTTTTTTTTCGTTGTTGCGATTCATATCGGGTTTTGAATTTAACGATTCCTCTTCTGTTGGATATTCGTTTACACAGTGGGAATTTTTTATTATTATCCGCCATCCTGTATTACTTTTTCTCCAAATTACGATCGACATGCTTGAAAGGTGTATTTTTCACTCACAAAAGGTGAGGACTTTGACTGTCTATAACATAACAACAGGAAATTCTTAATTATGAGACTTTGAGTAAAAAAAAATATGCAATAAAGAGGAGAAATACATGTAACATATCAATATAATTCGGGTGTAAATTTCGAATGTGTAATTGGTTTCACCAAGAAATAATTTTTTGGTTGCCTCAGCACTTGGAAGTTGAAAATTTAAAGATCCACATTTTCAAATGTCCAAATTTGAGATTCTCCTAAATGGAAATGGACGGACTTTGGTGACTGTGGAATTTTTTCCAATTGACTGCATTCTCTGGCTACAGAAAGGGATCATCGAAAGGACCCTGGATCGTTCTAAAAAACTTTTATGATTTTTTTCGCCGAACATCACACTATTTTCGAAACTTTCCACGTATACGGCGACGAAACGATAGGGTTAGTGGAGCAACCGACTGCATATTTGTAATCGTCGTAGTCGAATTAACGAATGAGAGGAAATACAAGACAATAGGATAAAAAAAAATGTCTCACCAAAAAATTTTCCGAGCATACACAAGCAGACTTTGGTGAAAAAAAAATCCTCAAATATAGAGCAAAAATGCATGTCATCTGTATATTTCGAACGTACTGACCCTGAATATGTATTTGGTTCCATCGAGAAATAATTTTTTTGGTCGCTACTGCACTTTGAAGTTGAAAATTTAAAGATCCACATTTTCAGATGATCAACTTTGAGATTCTCCTGAATGGAAGTGGATTGACTCTGGTGAGTGTGGAATTTTTTCTAATTAACTGCATTCTCTGGCTACCGAAAGGGATCATCGAAAGGACCCTAGAACGTTCTAAAGAACTTTTATGATTTTTTTTGCCGAACATCACACTATTTTCGAAACTTTCCACGTATACGGCGACGAAACGATAGGGTTAGTGGAGCAACCGACTGCATATTTGTAATCGTCATAGTCGAATTAACGAATGAGAGGAAATACAAGACAAAAGGATAAAAAAAAATTTCTCACCAGAAAATTTTCCGACCAAGCAGACTTTGGTGAAAAAAAAATTCTCCAATATTGAGCAAAAATGCATGTCATCTGTATTATTCGAACGAACTTACCCTGAATATGTATTTGGTTCCATCGAGAAATTATTTTTTTGGTCGGTACTGCACTTTGAAGTTGAAAATTTAAAGATCCACATTTTCATATGATTAACTTTGAGATTCTCCTGAATGGAAGTGGATTGACTCTGGTGAGTGTGGATTTTTTCCATCTGATTGCATTCTCTGGCTACCGAAAGGAATTAACGAAAGGACTCTAGAACGTTCCCAAACAATTTTATGATTTTTTTCGCCAAACATCTCAGCTTTCGAAACTTTCCAAGTTCCCTGCGATAAAACAATAGGGTCTATGGAGAAACTGACTGCTTATCTGAAATCGTCGTGGTTGAATTAAAGAATAAGAGTAAGTTCAAGACGAAAGGAGAACAAAAAAATTGTCACCAAAAAAATTTACGACCAGCAGACATTGGTAAAAAAAAATTGTCCAATATAGAGCAGAAATCCGTGTCATCAGTATAATTAGAAGGTACTGACTCTGAATATGTATTTGATTCCATCGATAAATTATTTTTTTGGTCGCTACTGAACTTTGAAGTTGAAACTTTTAAAGATCCACATTTTCAAATGTCCAACTCTGAGAATCTTCCAAATGGAAATGGATGCACTCTGGTTATTGTTGATTTTTTTCCATTTGACTGCATTCTCTGGCCACCGAAAGGGATTATCTTAAAATCCTTAGAGCATTCTAAAAAAATTTTATGATTTTTTTTTAAAACATCTCATTTTTTCGATAATTTCCGCGAATACTGCGATGAAACGATAGGGTCTATGGAGAAATCGACTGCATATTTGTAATCGTCATGCTCGAATTTACGAATGAGAGAAAGTTCAGACGATAGGAGAACAAAAAATGTTTCACCAAATAATTTTTCGACCATATACAAGCAGACATTGGTAAAAAAAAATTTCCCAATATGGGGCGAAGATTCATGTCATCTGTACAATTTGAGAGTACTGACCCTGTATTTCATTTGGTTTCATCGAGAAATAATTTTATTTGTCGCTACTGCACTTTGAAGTTGAAACTTTTAAAAATCCACATTTTCAAATGTCCAACTTTGAGATTCTCCTGAATGGAAATGGATGCACTCTGGTTAGTGTGGATTTTTTCTTCATTCGACTGCATTTTCTTGCTACGCAAAGGGATAATCGAAAGGCATCAACTAATGTGAAACTTGTTTCTGGAGGAATTAAACGACCGGAATTGTCACGTAAAATCAACAAATATTCCTGCTGTCTCTTATATAGGGGGAATTTCCTGTAGAAGTTAGCGAAGTCCTGTTGTATATCGTGGAAAATTTCTTTGAGTGTGCTGGTTGTTTTCCGTGCTTCCGAGAGATGGCGTTCTTTACGCCGACACGGCCTGATTTTCACACGAACGTAAAAACTACCTCGTAATTTTTAAACGCGCTTCTCCCTTTATACGACCATACCACCCCATCCGTCACGCCGCGCGGGATCGGACACCTGTTTTATCGTCCGCTCCGACTCGAATCCGTCATCCCCTTGGAAAACGGCCCGAATCCGCCCCTAAAGAAAATTGAAATATAACCGTAACATTTCGACAATTTTACATACCGTACGACCCCGTGTACCGCCGGAATTTACGATCGGCGTCGCATTCAGTCCGAAGCGCGAAACGTCTTTTTTACGGCCGGAAAGGGCGACTGGAGTGGCATATTTTAGGTTCGATCGTAAAAGACGCGGTTTATCTCATTCCGTAATGATGGCAATCGGTCCGGATGATTGCCGGAGGGCGCTGCAGGCATTTGGGTCAATTGAGGGATTGTTAGCTGTTTATTTTGTATACTTTGTTTCGTACTAAGTATAACTGAACTAAGAAGATGAGCGAGACGTACGAACACAATTGTACTGTATTGGTACTTTTATGCGGTAAAACTGTTACCGACATTACAGTTTTCTATTGAAAACAGCTAGAACTAGAACTCTTTTCTTGTGAAAATATTACTCTAAATAATCTTTGGCCAAGATCGTGTAGTATAGTGATTTAAGGACTCTACGTTGTGTATGCAACCCAAATTACGCTTGATTCAATAGAAGAGATTGACAAAAAAATGGGAAATTCAAAACACATATTTTTAGCACCCAAAAAAAGAAAATAACAAGTTTATTTGTGTTGTTGGGGACGGTTTCCCAACTTCAGGTCGGATAATAAGAATCGTGAAAGACCTGCGAGAAAACCCGTTCTGTACCATGAATACAAATAGGTAGACTGTAAAACTTTAAACCCAGAGGACTCTCTCCTTATCTCGTTCGAATACCATTAATCCACAAGTGGAGGATATTCATAAACAGCAACAGGTTGACTGGTGAAAATTCTCTCATATGATGTTTAAAGGTGATTGGGTGAATTAAATGCTGCACTAATGACTCTTTGACCTCAATAGGCGATGATGTGAGAAATCTGTGAGGTATTCTTCGCAGGAATCCAACTATCATTAAACGATTGATGATCTTCCACGATGCAAGGAGAGGGGAATGCGACCAATGATCCTTGTTATATATGTAAGCAATTCTCAAAATTGATACCCCTAGAAATTGACATTATGATTATAACAGGCTGAGGCCCTGTACTTCAAAGTCAAGCGTAGAGCTTGGTCTATGATCTATAGGTCCATCTCCAGAGCTTAGCTTCCCTCAGCCATTGCCATCTCTTTAAGATCCTAACCTGAAACTAGAACGTAACAGGCGTCTTTGTTTGTAAATAGTACCATGTGCTAATCTCCGACATAAACGATTCGTTCACCACCCTGAGTGTTTTTACTATTAACTTACATATATATTTCCCACGATGAGTAGTTTCAGTGATAGTTATGTTGCGTCTACGATAGCTGTCTCTCTGGGCAGTTATCCCATGAAGTATTAGGTATAACTGATAACAATGAGTGAAGAGTGGATCTAAAGTTCTCAACCTAGATAAGATGATGAACATAACGATTAAACTGGTGCTTATGAATATCCTTAATATTTGCTGAAAACTACAACGTTCACATATAGTATAGAGTTATTCGACAAGTATTATTTGAGGGATATAATATAACCCAGATATGATTAGAGAAAGTGATGATTGAACAATCATTAATACAAGAAGTTCTTGTGGGATGCACTTAAGAATTCAATACACATGGTTAGCCACGCTCCTTCCATTTTTCAAAAGATCTTTTGTGACCACAGATTATTGTTTTTCGGATGGGTTTTGCAATCCTGAGTGCAATCCCGAGTAGATTACTATAAATAAATATAAACTAGAGCTGCGCAGATGTCGGATTTGTACACAATGGCGACACGCCATGAATACGACATGCTGAGGAAGAAAAAGAAGTTCGACGACAATAGTCTATGACGCCGTAATTTCTTATACCCTCCATCTCGGCCCGGCTTCTGAATAAAAACACCAATTTCATGAAGACCGTAACGGGCGAAAATGTCTTTTTGTTAACCCCCCGTGATAATTTCGAGTCGGAGGCTGCGATTATGTTAGTCCCGGTTCGAGTGAGCGTTGTTGTGCATTGTCGCAGACGTCGGGCTGAACTGCTAATAACGGAATTGTGTGCTCGTGACGGGCAACATTTTAGCGGAATTTTAATCCGGGTATTTCAACCAACAGACGCTGGAACAGGGGGAGATGAAACGGGAATTTTTAATGAAGGTCGAGAAATGTACAGAAGGTTTCGCCTCGCAAACGATCTATATCCCCCCAAAATCAACAAGTCCCACGTATGTCGCAGACATCAGCATAATAATTTTTTATTGTCGCATTTGATTAGGAGATGAAAATTTCGAGCATCCCTCGAGTGATTTCCAGTTTTTAAGCACTCCAACCTTCCTGCTTTCCCCGAAAGTTTGCGAGGGTCGTGCGCCGGATAAGCGTCGGTTTTCCCGAGCGCTTCGCGTGATTGGAAAGCCGAGCAGGTGGGAAAACTAATGTTGTCGCATTCTAGGTAGTCGTAAATCTACTCGAAGTCGAATGAATTCCGCTCTTAGTCGAGACACGGCCGTTTTATTCTTCGACTCGTGAACGGTTGAGTTTGCATCTGGGGAGATTATGGTGTGGAAGTTGTGGCTTTTATTCGATACCAATTTGGTTGGAATCGAGAATTGATTATTTCGCCCATTGAAAATAAAACACAGAAAAATCAAACTACTCAAAAATAGGAGCAATCTAAGGTTTGCTACATAATGTGAGACTCGTTTCTGGTTTCTCATTTCACACACCCAAAATGAATTTGTACATAATTTAACAGCAAACTGTATTATCGGCTTGGATTAAAACCGATAGTAACGTCACTTTCGGATGTGAAATATAGGTACGAACTTTCGGGAGATTAAGTGTAAGATTAGCCTACTGGCTGAACTTCGCCTCTCGAGAGCTCAATTTATCTGTAAAAAAATTACGAAAAGCACTGCCGTGAAGTCAGGAGCTTTTGAGCGCTCGTACATGCACCTTGTAGGTAGATTCGCATTTTCCAGTTTTAGAAATCAATTGAAGGAATTTTCGACAGCTGTCAAAAAAATTCTGAAACTTATGCGAAACTCCAGACTTCATGTCAGTGCTTCAATTGACCAATTTTTTTTCGATAATTCGCTAGAATTTTCTACGGTATCTATGGTCTTGGTGATATGATCTGGACAAAATTTCGCACGTAGTTTGAATACATTATTCCTCAGCTAGGTACAAAGTTTCATTCCAATCCGATCAGTAGTTTCGAAAATATCAGGAAAAAAATATTTTGAACGGCAATATTTACGGAACCCCTAGTCTAATTTTGCTCATTGATGAACGTGACCACGACATTCGCGATCCAAACCCACCCTGAAAATTTCAAGTTCCTAGGCCTTTCCGTTCAAAAGTAACAATTTTCTAAGGTTTCTTTGGTTCTGGTCCTGCGATATGGACAAAATGTTGCTTTAATATATCATTCTCGATTAAATTACAAAATTTTATCTCGATCGGATCCGTAGTTTCGAAATTATCGAGGAAACAAAATTTCAAACGACCGTATTTACGGAACCCCTAGTATAATTCTGCTCATTAATGAACGTGAACGCGAAATTTCAGATCCACACCTATCCTGAAAATTTCAAGTCCCTAGGCCTTTTCTTTCGAAAGTTATGATTTTATATGTTTTCTATGGTTCTGGTCATGTGATCTGGAGAAATGTAGCTTGAATATATCATTCTCCATTAGTATACGAAACTCGAATCTGTAGTTTTGAAATTATCAAGAAAACTAAATTTCAAACGACCATATTTACGGAACCCCTAGTATAATTTTGCTCATAGATGAACGTAATCACGACATTCGAGATCCACACCTATCCTGAAAATTTCAAGTCCCTAGGCGTTTCCGTTCAAAAGTTACAATTTTCTATGTTTTCTATAGTTCTGGTCATGCGATCTGGACAAAATTTCACATGTAGCTTGAACACCTCATTATCCATGAGTGCAAAATTTCATCTCGATCAAATCTGTAGTTTTCAAGTAATCAGGGAAACAAAACTTTGAACGGCCATATTCACGGAACCCCTGGTGGAATTTGGCCCATTAACGAACTCAACCGAGGCATTCGGGAACTGAACCCACACTGGAAATTTCAATTCTCTAGGTTGTTCCGTTCGAGAGTTATCGTGCTTATGGACGGCCGGACGGATAGACTCGAATTTTCCGACGGATTCGTCATCAGTGAGTCGAACATAGTCGTTTGAGACCATTTTCGGCTCAAAATTCGACAAATACAGACATCGTGACGAAATGATATAGCCCTCGTGTAAGTACGAGCGCTCAAAAAGGCGTTGATAAATAAATAAATAAATATTTTCAGACGATTAATTGAAAGTCTCAAACTTCAAAATAGAGGAATTGAACGACCGGAAACGTCACGTAAAATCAACAAATATTCCTACTGTCATTAATATAGGGAGAATGTCCTGTAGAAGTAACCGAATTCCAGTTATATATCCTGGAAAATCTCTTTGAGTGTACAGTTGAGGCGGCATACCGTACCTTTTTTGGATTTATTTGCCCGATACTTGGTGAAAATCTTTTTTAACTCAGTATTCATTGATTAACTTAGTCTACGATTTTCACTAATTGAAAGTTTTACGAAACCACTACACGTGTTTCGCCTTAACATGACTTCATCAGGTGCCGAGTTCAAAACTCCAGTTTTTCAGACGAGTTTTCATCACGTCATCTGGTATGGCGAAACACGTGTAGTGGTTTTGTGAAACTCAATTACTGAAAATCGTAGACTGCGTTAATAAGTGAATACAAAGTTTCGGAGAAATTTTTTATACGCAAATCAGAAAACTCTGAAACATTTTTTTTCTTCAACTGCAGGGATGAATTAACACCTTAAACCGCGAACGTCTCCGTCAACTAGGGAGAAGATGAAGCCCATATATGCGGAATAACCAAATCCCAAGTGACAAAATAATCATCCGGAGATTGCTGTCAATGCGTGTATTAATTATTAATCCAACGGAAGTACGCGCCCTCAGAGACGATATTAATTAGTGAGCATGTTTGATGGCTGGCGACAGTGCGGCACGAAATCCCGTTTTCCCATTGACATGCAAATTGAGTTGGCGACATGTGGAAGATTGCGATATCCGCAGATACGAGATAGATCCTATTCGTTATCATCAAGGAGCGACACATCCTGATTTCCACAATCAGAACGTAATATTTGAAAAAAAAACCGAAACAAGCGGTCGACCGGATTCCACCCCCTCAAAAAACCATTTCCGTTATGAAATATTCACGATATGTCGTTATTAAGTGGTAGTCGGCGACCCATCTGGCTCACCCCGGGCAATATGCAAATTGATATTTAAAATAACTCATCCGGGGGGTGGTTTCCCCCGTTAATTCCCGGACGAAATCCAGGAAATACGACGCATGAAATATGCCCCAAGGTCGCTGGACAACGTATCGCGTTGTAAATCTGCGGACGCGTTCACGCCGAAAGAACCGGTTACGGCTCGTTGTGTACGAAACGGGATGGAGCGTGTTTCACGAGTGGAGGGGGTACGCTCGACCGCGGCCATGAATATTTATGCTTCTGTTTTTCGTTTTCATACTCTGTTGAGGTGCTGCATATTTAGTCTCGATTAAATCGGTGAAACCAAGCTTCGAGAAAAATTCCATTATCTTCCCCTGATTGATACAACGCATTTAATTCGAGGGGGTGATTAAGGACGCCCTAATGTACCGCCGGGTCGGGGGGGTCGATAAAGACCATCGGGAACGATCGGAATATTTTGTTATGCGAAACGGGAAAAAAGCGGCGAAATATAAAAGGCAGAGCGGATCCTCCGGTTACTGATGCGGCAAGGGGTTGCGGGGACAAAAGGAAGTTAATTGGTCGGTTAATGAGATCTGGGTCTGGGCTTTTTCAGCGGGGGAGGTCGAACCGAGTGCGGCTCGCTCTGATGGTTTTCGATCGGGTTCGATGGTGGTCTATGGTTTAATCGAGTTTAGCTGGTTTATGGAAAAAATGGCAATTTTGCTTAAAAACGCGGGAAATGTACAGGGTGAGAATTCACCCAATCGCTCCCGATGACGCTTCATCCCCACAGTAAGATTGTAATATTTGGGAATATGAATAATTAATCTCAAATTTGGTTACATATCTCGGAGAAGAGTCTGTATATTCGTACATACATCGTGTTACCTGCAACTCAGATAACAAGATTCAATAGAGGCAAGTCATTCATCGACTACATTGTAGTCGATGGATGTTGTGACTACAGGGCGGGATAAGAGAAAAGGGGAGAATGTGCAACTACGATTGATTTGTGGCAAAATTTCGGATAAAGAATTTAACGTGGGTGTCTCCAAGCAATGGAAGTGAGGCACTACCAAAAATGTCCACTCAGGAATTAGGTTTTTGAAGGGGAAAAAGTTTACCTTTGGGGGACTCTGGAAGAGTTAAATCAGTTTCTCGCGGGTTGAGAACTCACTAAGAGTTAGTTGTACGGGGTCGGTTTTCCGGTTAGGGGCCGGTGTACTTGAAAGTCAGGGAGGTACCGAGATAAGTACAGAATTGTGAGTTTCGGTTCGAGGCCGGTGTAGGGACGAAATTGAGGTAGTAGTCCCTTGTAGCTTAATAGCAGTAAGTGTCGAAGAAGTTGCGTTTTGTGTAAAGTTAGAAGTCGTATTCGTTACGAGAGTGCGAACAAAAAGATTAAGGTCACTTTCGGGGTGAGTGAATTTGTTTTTGAGTAGGTACAAAATGAGATTAGGTGGTTTGCAGATCAAGGTAGGAAAATTCTGTTCGAAGTTTCAACCCCTATACATGTAAAGGGTGTTACTGTAATCCCCCAATATTATTGATAACTGGACCCGAAATTGATTTGATTTGTTTCAATGTTAGGAATGTGGAAATTTGTATTTATTATGTATCGAGTTAATTAACCCCCTCGTACACTTGGATTAGTATGTTTGTATAAAGTAGGGGATGTAGAAGTTTAATTGTCTGATTTAATTATGATTATGCGAAACTAGGTGAATGACAGATGTCTTTATTTCGATTTTTGTTGTTGTTTGTGAAAAGCTCGATTTTATATTATCATTTTTGAGCGCTCGTATTACCGAGGGCTATATCATTTCATCACGATGTCTGTATTTTTCGAATTTTGAGCCGAAAATGGTCTCAATCGACTATGTTCGACTGACTGATGACGAATCCGTCGAAAAATTCGAGTCTGTCCGTCCGGCCGTCCGTAAGCACGATAACTCTCGAACGGAACAACCTAGAGACTTAAAATTTTCAGTGTGGGTGCAGTTCCCGAATGCCTCGGTTGAGTTCGTTAATGGGCCAAATTCCACTAGGGGTTTCGTAAATATGACCGTTCAAAGTTTTGTTCCCCTGATTACTTGAAAACTACAGATTTGATCGAGATGAAATTTTGCACTCAAATGGAGAATGAGGTGTTCAAGCTACATGTGAAATTTTGTGCAGATCGCATGACCAGAACAATATAAACCATAGAAAATTGTAACATTTGAACGGAAACGCCTAAGGACCTGAAATTTTCAGGATAGGTGTGGATCTCGAATGTCGTGATCACGTTCATCTATAAGCAAAATTATACTAGGGGTTCCGTAAATATGGTCGTTTGAAATTTAGTTTTCTTGATCAATTCAAAACTACAGATTCGATCGTGACAAAATTTTGTATACTAATGGAGAATGATATATTCGAGCTACATTCTCCAGATCACATGACCAGAACCATAGAAACCATAGAAAATCATAACTTTTGAACGGAATCTTATTACTACTCAGGTATTCTATCTCTATAAACCCCAAGAAGTTCTCGAATCGATTCACCAGGAGCTTTAAACATTCAACGACCGGACAATACGGCCCCGTAATCGAAATACCATTCGGATGCACAATGGAGGCGCCCCCGTTCCCGATCTTCCGATCGAATCCGCATTCCTCGAGGTAGACCCGAAGGTCTATCGACATTGTTGTCGTTTCCAGCGGCCGTTTAATTTGGTACTGAAACCCTTTGCCAGTATCGGATCGGGATCCGGTTCAACGACGACACGTCCTGATTCGAACATTCACTAAGAAGCTAATGGGGAATCGAAAAATGTCTTCGTTGGCGGAGACCAGGAGTGTTGACATCTTCTACGCTGTGCGCATTAAAGCGAAACCATCAGCCGACGTTTTACAGAATGGTAATGCCCGGATTACCGCAATTTCCCCCGTCTGAAATATTCAAATCCGGCAGCTTTCCGAGAGGGTATTCAAATCGGCACCGATTACGGAACACCCTGTCGGTTCAGCGTACGATTTCGACGTAAAACAGCCATCCGACGAGGTATTAGAAGTTAAAGAGAGGCGTTCTTCGTTGGTGTCTCGAAGACGTCGCCGTTCTCGCTATGTTAATCTCCTTCGAGTTAAGCCGATTACGACCGAATATCGTCTTTGTCTGAGTAATTGTCTAATTTTCCTAAAGTCGCGATGAAGAATTAATATCCGCCGAAAGCATAATATCCTCAAACGATGGAGTCGTCTATTCCTATATCCGCGATTCCCTACCCTAAAACACTTAGTACTCAGCCTATAACGAAGCGATCAATCCTGAAATATATTATTCTCTCTCGAGCCTTCTAGATGCGACCACGCCGTTCTGGACACACCGCGACGTTCCAGAGCGTTCGAGAAACTAGGCAGCGATATAAATCGACATTAGTCCTAAGCGCAGACAGTGCAGTACAGTTCTAGATAGCGTCAAGATAAATTATATTGTGTGTAAATAAATTAGTGTGGCAGTAAACTGTAAATAAATTATTCAAGAATTATTTGGACTTCATATATCCATTACAATATTGTGGATTCAGCTATCCGGTATGCAAATTGTTGAAAGCTGACAGAGAATCTTTTTCCTACTTTTCTCTTCTTTATTTTCTTTGTTTTTTTTTTAATTTGATCTTCAAAAATATTGGCATGTGCAAGGCTGTTATTCCTTTGCTATTTCATCAGTCCTCGGGCTGAGATTACCTAGTGTTGATTTAATACAAGGACGAGACCAGAACACTAATAAACATTTTTTCCCCTGATTTCGGACTCATAGTATCTAATTCGATTACAGAATTACTGTCTACAGAAGTTATTCAAAGGTTAGTATCAATCGTAAATCGAAAATATTCAATTCTAGGTAGGAGGCCAAAAAATGCTAAAAACATGCAATATGCTAAACTCAAATTTGAATGCTGACTGAGACGAAAATATGCTAGATTTATCATCAAAAATGCCAAAATCGGCAACGGTGCGTTCGATATCATCGAGATGATCATTGATTCGCTGTTTCATCAACAAGATTTATTCCAGTAGAATAATCTGAATTTCTGTGAGAAATGCTCAACATTCCTGTTGAATTTAATGTCTCAATACTCTAAGTCATACAAATATTGTTGGGTTATACTTACAAAATTATTATATTTTACTAGATAATCCTGTAAAATTTACAGAAATATTCCTTTCAAAATAAAAGTACACGATCGCTGCTATACTTACCGTTTCTCCTGTTCATAGGACTCAAGTACTTGAACCGAAATCGGCATGTTAGATTGCAAGTACAGATTGTTCTCAGAACGTTCTTTTTGTTGTGATAACAATAGTTGCGTTTGAACAACAGGAATTCATTTAACCGGAAATTCCTGGGATTCATTTTTGAGCGCTCGTAATACTTACACGAGGGCTATATCAATTCGTCACGATGTCCGTATTTTTCGAATTTTGAGCCGAAAATGGTCTCAATCGACTATGTTCGACTCACTGATGACGAATCCGTCGGAAATTCGAGTCTGTCCGTCCGTTCGGCCGTCCGTAAGCACGATAACTCTCGAACGGAACGACCTAGAGACTTGAAATTTTCAGTGTGGGTTCAGTTCTCGAATGCCTCGGTTAAGTTCGTTAATGGGCCAAATTCCACCAGGGGTTCCGTAAATATGGCCGTTCAAAGTTTTGTTCCCCTGATTACTTGAAAACTACAGATTTGATCGAGATGAAATTTTGCACTCAAATGGAGAATGAGGTGTTCAAGCTACATGTCAAATTTTGTGCAGATCGCATGACTAGAACCATAGGAACCATAGAAAATTGTAACTTTTGAACGGAAACGCCTAGGGACTTGAAATTTTCAGGATAGGTGTGGAACTCGAATGTCGTGATCACGTTCATCTATGAGCAAAATCATATTAGGGGTTCCGTAAATATGGTCGTTCGAAATTTAGTTTTCTTCATAATTTCAAAACTACTGATTCGATTGTGACGAAATTCTGTATACTTATGGAGAATGATATATTCAAGCTACATTTCTCCAGATCACATGACCAGAACCATAGAAACTATAGAAAATCATAACTTTCGAACGGAAAGGCCTAGGGACTTGAAATTTTCAGGATAGGTGTGGATCTGAAGTGTCGCGTTCACGTTTATCAATGAGCAGAATTATACTAGGGGTTCCGTAAATACGGTCGTTCGAAATTTTGTTTTCCCGATAATTTCGAAACTACGGATTCGATCGAGATGAAATTTTGTATTTTAATCGAGAATGATATATTAAAGCAATCTTTTGTCCAGATCACATGACCAGAACCATAGAAACCATAGAAAATTGTAACTTTTGAACAGAAAGGCCTAGGAACTTGAAATCTTCAGGGTGGGTTTGGATCGCGAATATCATCAATGAGCAAAATTATACTAGGGGTTCCGTAAATATGGCCGTTCAAAATATTTTTTTGCTGATAGTTCTGAAAATACTGAGCGGATTGGGATGAAATTTTGCACCTAGCTGAGTAATAATGTATTCAAACTACTTGCGAAATTTTGTCCAGATCGCATCACCAAGACCATAGATACCGTAGGAAATTCTAGCGAATTATCGAAAAAAAATTGATCAGCTGAAGCACTGACATGAAGTCTTGAGTTTCGCCTAAGTTTCAGAATTTTTTTGACAGCTGTCGAAAATTCCTTCAATTGATTTCAGAAACTGGAAAATGCGAATCTACCTACAAGGTGCATGTACGAGCGCTCAAAAGCTCCTGCCTTCACGGCAGTGCTTTTCGTAATTTTTTCAGTGTGGATTCAGCGATCCGGTATGCCAATTTAGCCGTCAGTAGTTCGATGGATTCTTTCAATTAGGTCTAATCACAAGGCGATCGATGAATCGATCTAAAGTCTAAAGCTATCGGCCCCCGTCCCATGTTGCCGGTTTTATCGCGCACGCAGTGGCAGACACGTTTCGTGTTTCTCGTCTTTCGAAGATCCATTTTCGTTTCCTATCGATAATAGCCAATAATTCACGATCCGATCTGAACGGAATGTCGGGCGTCGACGAGGCGATTTCTGCGAAATTGTGAGCACCGCATTAAGGAACGATAAAACTTGACGCGTTTCGCGAAGAAACCCCCATAAAATCGCCTCGTTACGACGACGGCCACGCGTTATGCGCGGAGGAACGAATGCATCCGTCTCTCGTTTCGAGAGGTTTCCAGAGCTGCACGAATATTTTGAATTTGGGAAAACAGAATTTCCTACTCGAAACTTACAAATTCAGGAATGAAAATTGAGAAATTATACTAGATAAACTAATAAGCAAGCTACCAAAACAATTCATCCCCGAAACCAAATACACATGTATGACGCGCCGTAAACATTACGAGCATATACGGTCACACATGCAATTTTCGGGTTCACGCTTCAACCTTATTCGTCGGAATAAGTGACTGGAAGAATAATATACGGCTGTTTATCTGAAATTATCGAATTCTGGAATGAAAATTGAAAAATTATACTAGATAAACTAATAAGCAGGCCAACAAAACAATATATATAATTACATAATGCCAACCCTGTATACCTGAGATGAAGTCCTTATCTGCTTCTATTTAATATTGAATATAATTCTGTATTGTTATGATTACTCATCATCTTCAATCACGCCCCATTGTGTATGTTTGTCGCATTTTCAGTTGCAGATAAGATAATATTATAAATAACTCTGAAGACGAATTACTCGTCAATAATTAAGTGCATTTCTTACTAGCTGAATGTTAGAATAGGTTGAACAATCGTCCGTTGTAAATGAATAACTATTTTTTAAAAGTTGGCTTTCGATTTCAATTTCATATTTCTTAACGTTTCAAGAAATTAAAATGAAAAATAAATTCAAATAATATCACCGAAAAGTCAAGAACCTTCAAACATCTTAAGTTAATTCAGTAAATTCGATCAACTCATAAATTATTTAATTACATATTATATTTTCGGAGAGGGTTCAGATTATTCAAAAATAAGAAAAAATGTGAATTTTTTCAAATGATCAATTGTAAATAGTTAAGTTATATTTATGAAGAATGAAATGTATGAAGAATGTTACCTAGGAAATGAGATATTAAATAATATGAATGGGAAAAGCAGGCCAGTGAACAGATGAGAGAGAAACGTCAATGTGAAAGATCGATAATTTTCAAAAAGTTGGCAGAAAGATTGGTTTTGTAAGAAGAAAGGTATAATGAATGGTATTTGGAAATTAGCAAGAGTAGATTCGTAGATTGAGTTGATTTGGCAAGTGAAGGAGAGAAGGAGATATTGAAAAGGCGTGCTGCTTGGAAGGAGGGAAATTGAAATTATAGATATTAGGACATATAGTGAGTGCACTCACCAATCGAACGTTATTTAAGAGTTTAGAAATATTAGTTATAGGTTCTTTTGATAGTTGGGGTTGGTTTTCAAAATAAGATTGCTAATTATATAATTTTGTGAGAAAATTTCTTTTGTTTGTTCACCTTCAGAACCCTCCTTGAAAAAGGGTCTCGGAAAAAAATAAAAATATATAATCGAAACAAAATTCTTTGGATATTTTTAGTGGTTTTTATATTTAATAGTAATTATCTTGGAACGAACCATAACAATATATGCTCGTAATGTTTACGGAGCGTCATAAATGTGTATTTTGTTCCGGGGAGTCGATAAGACAGTTTATGATCTATAGATATTTGAGACAGATGCTTTTGGAACGGACTGGTGCCGTGATTTGGGAAATTTTCCACGTTGCCTTATGTTTTAAGGTTTTCATCGAATTTATCATTTTGCTAATCGTACTGATGAGATCTGATATGGATCGAAACCGGTCTACGACAGCAAAGGATGGATTCGTTGGTATCTGGGATACATGAATTGTTTTGTTGGCTTGCTATTAGTTCACCTAGTATGATTTTTCTAATTTCGTTCCTGAGATCAATAATTTCAGATGAACTGTCGTATATTATTCTACTCGAAACTTTCATATGGGGATCGCTCAAACTCAGACCGCCATCCGCCAAGAGAGCAACTAATCATAAACTTCGACGAGTTTGGGCCATAACTCCGTCAAAGATACATATTTCCCGGAATGTTTTCAGAAACTTATATCAGATGTCCCGCAGAGTGCTCGATGACGTCAAAACAGGCATACATCTGAATCCTTCAGGATTCGCCCGAAAAGTTCCCTCATCCCTGAGGAATCTCCCGCCTCCCCCTTTGCACAATGCCTCGGCGACGACGGCGATATCGCGTGACTTATACGGTTCGGGAATAATACATCAAGACTTCTCCCACTTGACTCCCATTCAGCCGTGAACGCCTCGGCCTTTGACAAATCCCATCTTGAACGTAATATACCTACTTAACGTCGACGCCGAGGACGTGGCCCCGTTAAATAGCTGTAGCCGAACGACGGAGGACGTCGAAATTTCGCGAGGGAAGTTTGCTCTTCGCATTTACGACTGCTTATGATTTGATCCTCGAGGAGAATTAATGGTAGGTACGTTGCAAGAGCAGGAAAAGTCGTAAAACTGGAGATGTGTCCGGGTGCTTAACTCTATCCGATCGGGGAGGCCCGGAGTGCAACAGGCTGGGTCCCGCCGTTCTTGGCGGCAGCATCCGGCGCTCAGGTACGACGGCGGGCGGCGTATTATTGATCGCATCGCCTGGAAAAGAGGCGGCGGGCGGGCGGGCGGATCGCGATCGGCCGAGTTTCACCTGTGTGTGTGCGGTTTCGAGGGCCGCCGCCAGATGAAGAGGGTTATGACAGCGGGCGTTATTTTCTTGCTCTCCGAACGGGGTCACGGCCTCCACGCGGAAGCGACGCTTCGAGGGCGAAAGGAAAAACGCAGTCTCAATTGTATCACCGCGATCGGAGAGAGATGCACACGCCACTTTGTTATAATAATGAGATCGAGTAATCCCATATCTATCGATCTGGGGTCCCGGGGGAAGGATAAGACGTTGGCTGGAGCGTGCTTGGTTAAACCGCGGAAACCGCAAGGGTACAACATAAGAAAATTGCATCTTTATCGTCTAGATATCGATTGCGATTACGAGTATAGGAGACGTTTTTTGTATGCAACCCATAATTTTCGTCTCGCTCGTATTTTTTGACAAATTATATGGTTTTTCGAATCTCGAAACCCCATCTTTCCCCTCCAAATCCTCCCTTGGAACCCTCTTGCTGATTCAGTGTCATAGAGACGTTCACTTAAATAAAATTACGGAAAGCACTGCCGTGAAGTCAGGAGCTTTTGAGCGCTCGTACATCCACCTTGTAGGTAGATTCGCATTTTCCAGTTCTAGAAATCAATTGAAGGAATTTTCGACAGCTGTCAAAAAAATTCTGAAACTTAGGCGAAATTCCAGACTTCATGTCAGTGCATCAGCTGACCAATTTTTTTTCGATAATTCGCTAAAATTTTCTACGGTATCTATGGTCTTGGTGATGCGATCGCCTCACATTTTTAGATTACCCTCAAAATGTCTGTAATGAGGAGTTTCAATCTAAAGCGTACCATACACGACGATTCACAAATGGAATCAAAATACTACACACGCCTATTCGAAGGATGAATAAATTGTTGATTTCCGAAAGTTTTCATTGAAGATGAACAAACTTTTTTACTCTCAGAAAATCAGAGCGTGAACGAGCCTTCGTTACCGCCGATGCACAATCCCATGCGTCTTTTCTTCGACAAACTTCGCCGATTCAACCGACCGCTTGACGTTATTCACTTACCAACTATTTTCCAGGTCGTTTGAAACTTCCGACTTCGATAGGGATGGGAGACTTACGCCTCGTGACGGTAAATCGAGATTCATGGGGTGGTCCGGGAGACAATAACGACAACTTTTGGGAGAATGATGCGATGGGGAAGAAACAACGGTTTTTGGTGAATAGCGAAACGGTGGGAAGTCTCAGTCGTTTATGATTTTTTTCCGTCGACCATGGAATAAAAGCTCATTTTAACGCACTCGAAATCATCTATATTGACCCCTATTACTGCATGATTTCTCGTATTAATGCATGATTATCATGGCAACCGATTATAAAATATTCAGTCGGAGCATAGATGCATCTATGTCGGAGCACGATCGAGCTGTCAAATTTATTTATTCGCTTTCGATCAGAATCTGATTTTATCCGTGACGCTACTACATAATGAATAACAAAGAAAATATCCCTTTGACACCGCCAGATGTGACAAAAACTGCTGAAGCAGCAACTTTGAGTCTGCTTCCTGAAAAGAGCCGCCATTTATATGAGAAAACGTATGCTAAATTCAGATCTTGGTGCAAGGACAAGAAGGTTCGGAACTTTACGGAAACGGTTTTGTTGGCATACTTTACGGGTATTGCAGAAAAGGGGCATCTAGCAAGTTTATGGCCAAAATATTCGATGCTGAAATCAACACTAAATGTGAAAGACAATACTGATAAAAGCAGATACCACAAACTGGTGATGTTTATTGAACGGAAAAGAGAGGGATATATCCCAAAAAAATCAAAAGTTCTCGAAAAAGAACATGTGGGAGAGTTCATAGCGAATGCTCCTGATAGTGTTTTCTTGATGTCGAAGGTAAAAATGAAACTCAATTGAATCGTTGTTCCAACTTATTCTCATTATCTCGTTATAGTGAAATAACTATCATTGTTTGATTTGTAGGTCGCTTTGATATTCGGAGTAGCGGGTGCATTGAGAAAAGATGAATTGTTAAGGTTGCAGAGAAAGGATGTACAAGATATGGGATCGAAATTTTCCTATGAATTCATCGAAAACACATTCGAACAGGAAATTCACTTTGGTGGATAATGATGAGCATACACTTTTAAACATAATGAAGAGATATATATCCTTGAGGCCAGCTCACACTCCACACGAAAGATTTTTCGTTTTTTATAAGAACTATAAATGCTCAACACAACCAGTTAGAATTAATACATTTTCTAAATTACCGTCAATGATTGCAAACTTTCTTAAATTAGAGCAACCACATTTGTATACAGGTCACTGTTTTCGGCGTTCTTCTGCGTCTATTCTTTCTGACAGTGGTGCAGATTTTTCAGCCATCAAAAGACTGGGTGGTCGGAAATCAACTCCTGTTGCAGAAGGGATATTGAAAACTCCATACAGAATAAAATAGAAACTGCAGAAAAAATTTTATGTCATTTTAGTTCCAAAGTAAATAATGCTTCAACCTCCACTTCATCCACACGTTCCTTATCGGACATTATAGGAAATGAAATAAATGTAAACTATTCAGAATGTCACAACATGTCCAATATTGCCTCTATGAATTTTTCGAATGGTTCTATAGGAAGCATAAATATTAATATATCGAAATGAACATAGAAATTGATATTACGTCAAATTTGTATATCATGCAAAATAAAAATTGGTTTCGATCCAGAATTCATATTCAACTCCTGATGAGATCGAGGGAAAAATTTTGTAATCAACTTGTTTATTAATTCAGCGATTAATGGTCTCAAACATTAACGCGCTCGCTCCGCTCACGCGTTAAAATATTTCGACCATTAATCGCTGTCATTAATAAACTAGTTGATTAAATAACTATAATTCAACTACTATTGAGCAATTAATAGTATAATAGTAAACAAACACCGTGCTCACTCCTATAACTCCCTGTCTATCTGCTTCTGAGCAAGCCGATTGGCCGAAAGGGAACAGTCCATTATTGGTATTGAGGGGAGGTCTCTTGAATAATTTTGACGTTTTCTCAAATGAAATTGATACCTAATTATTATTGTGAATGTTTTGATAGAAAGATGAATTCAGATTGTGAAGATGAATCATTATGTACACCTTCAGAAATAAGACAATCAGGCAATGTTAGCATATAGAATTTATTGCCCAAAAAATCCCAAAACAAATATAAAGGTGTATACGACAAGTTTCAAAGTTGGTGTAGCAGTCAGAATATTAAGTCATCATTTACAGAGAATGTTCTTTTGGCATATTTTAGTGAACTCAGCATTAAATATAAAGCATCGCCCCTACGGATTTTTTACTCCATGCTATCTTGTTTCTTAGTAATTACTGTTATAGTTGTAAATAAAGTATAGTATTCAACTTGCGGTAATGGTCGTAACTCAGTTTGTGAGTGTGAGTGCGTGTGTTATGAGTGCGTGAGTCATGAGTGCGTGAGTTATGACTTACATTACCGCTCGTTAAATGATATACTATTCTTGGAAAATATTTATTAATGTTCGCGTTATCTCTTCGCGTCGTCAAGGCTCCATTAGACCAAAACGGAGACATCCGCGTAAAAAATAGTTCGTCCCGCAGGTGCCACCGCTCAAATGCCCATCTGATCCCTCTCCTCGCCCTCAAACATCAATTTGCCGGGGACAAAGCCCTGCCGGATTTGCATGAGTCTCTTCCGCGAAACTCAATTCGTTATATAATTCGCTCTTTCGAGGGGCCCGGGCGAGCCTCGATTTTAATGCCATTAGGCGAAGACTGCGCGGCCTCGTAATTGGCCAAATTGATATTGTGCCGACAATCTGATGGCAATCTTCAGGCGATTTGGGGGGAGGCGTGCCGCCGCCGTCCCCGGAAAACGGACAAACGAGAGTTGACGAGATTAGGATTATTCAGATTTAAGCGTCCGATAAAAGGGGCTTTTATAATATAAATGAATACTAATTAACCAGTAGATCAACATAGAAGGTGGATCCACCACAAACAGGTAGATCCACATAAAAAGTAGATCCGCACGATAAAAGTAAATATTAATAGAATCCGTTTTCTCTGAATGTAATCGAAGTTCGGTAACGATGTGGATGTAACATTCCGGATGAACCATTAACGCAGACCGATGTAATCGATAAAAAGGAATTAAAAGCGAACTTCTCCCGTCGTCGACGAGAACAGAACGACACAATAGGGTTACGACGGGGGCGTCGATTATTAAATAATGAATAAATGAACCCGTCCTGAAAATAGAAGAGTGAATAAATCATTTAGCGCCGAACGACCTTTATAAACTGTTTTGACAGTTAATCCGGACGTACGCCAAATATTTAGACAAGCCTGTGCTGCTGCGCCGAGCGGCCATGTTCCGATTGTTTACGTTAACGAATATTTCGGATGTATTATTTTGTCTTCGACCTGCAAGTAATAATTTCGCGGATCGATACGATTGGATTATAGTGATTCGTAAGAGGTGTTTGAATAATACACGGTTATTATTTGTGACGTCATTTCGTCTGAATTATACACGGAAAAAATTGAATCCCGGGAATTTCCGGTTGAATGAATTCCTGTTGTTCAACCAGCGAATTCCTCACTTCATCCTCATTCAATGAAATCGCATTCAAAAATTTGAAATTTTTACTCGAAAAAAAACTAAGGGGTAGACCCCCCCAAAACCGCTATATTTGCTTCTCTCAGAGAAAATATAGGAAATCTATAATAATTTTTTTGTATGGTGGTTATAAAACCAATTGAGTGGATTCCACAAAACCACTCAGTAGATTATTCATAGTGATATTCGCGCCAGTACAGTCTTTCAAACGCAACTCGAAAATGAAAGTTGGAAAAACTAAATAATTTTTTTTCGGGAAAACTAGGGCAGATATTGGCAAGTTTGGTATGGAAATATAGGTTTTCGAGGTTGCGCAATCCGATGGAAATAAAATTGCGGCCCTATCTGCAAATTAAAATTTTTTCAACTGGAAAATTGAATTTTCCCAACTTTCAATCCTTTATATCTCATATTCTACTCGTCAGAATCAATCGTGATTTTCAGATTATTAACCAACGACTTCCTCACTTCATCCTCATTCAATAAAATCGCATCAAAAAATTTGAAATTTTTACTCGAAAAAAAACTAAGGGGTAGACCCCCCCAAAACCGCTATATTTGCTTCTCTCAGTGAAAATATAAGAAATCTATAATAATTTTTTTGTATGGTGGTTATAAAACCAATTGAGTGAATTCCAAAAAACCACTCAGTAGATTATTCATAGTGATATTCGCGCCAGTACAGTCTTTCAAACGCAACTCGAAAATGAAAGTTGGAAAAACTAAATAATTTTTTAGCGGGAAAACTAAGGCAGATATTGGCAAGTTTGATAAAATTGGAAATTTCTGTAAATAGTCACGCATATTCCGGTTTCCGTCACAGTATTATTTTCCTGTTGAAATTCCTGCTGTCGCTTATAGAGGGAGAATTTCCTGTAGAAGTAACCGAATTCCTGTTGTATATCATGGAAAATTTCTTCGAGTTCGGAAAATGCAAAAATGCCTCCCCCTCGAAACCCCATTTCCATCCACCCTCCGGAATCGTAATTCCCTCGCGCTGACCATCAGCCTGATGAAAAATGCATAAGGAAATTGACGTTTTCCGCGCGCCCCGACTTCTCCCCCGAGGAAAATTGAGGGGCATTCAAGAAGTTCCCGCGATCTTCATAACTCGTTTTATATGCAAAACCGCGACCTGTGCGCGGCGAGAAGAAAACCTCATGAATTTCTATGCATCCGCACGGGGGGAAATGGAATGACTCGCACGAAGAATTCCGCGAAGAATCGGCATAATGGCCTCTCGCGAAATTGGGATATTCATGTAGGCAACCCCTAGGGGGTGTATGGTGGTCCATTTGTCATTGCGCGAGGAGTTATTCGCGAATCCTTCCAGAAAAGGGGGGGAACACTCCTGACCTCCTCACATTGTTATTCCTTTCTGGTGGGAGTCCTGGAATTCCGACAGGAATCCCTGCCCTTCGCGTTGTTTATGTCCGATATAAATCGCTTCGCTGGCCCGCTTCGACAAAACATGAAACGTCTGGTCCTCCGAGTCGGATTATTCCGTTTTAATTCCAGGTTCGTCCGCGCTCGGAGCTTTTTTCGACCGGGAAAATTGGGTAATGAAAGGTTCGTTAAATTTCGTTTCCACATCGTTCGAATTCATCTCGTAATTACCTTAGGAAAAAACTGCGGAGATTTATAATGAGAAAATGTTCGATGGGGAAAATCCCCGAACAATAACTGTCTTCTGGAAAATTAAGGAAGGAAAAATTCCACAACCAGTAGGACGATGAGAAAAAAAATTTCCCTCTTTGAATTTCAAGATGTGACGTTATAAGTTCTGACCTAATAAATTTTTACAGCGTTGCCAAACGATCTATCTCTGATAGATCTGAATTAACAGTTTCTAATGATAAATATTGTTATGGTTCGTTCCAGATATTACGATTAAATTTTGAAATTTATGAAAAACCAATAACAATATTTGAAGAATTTTGTTTCGATTATATATCTTTATTTTTTTTTTCCGAGAAATTTCCTCACAAAATTATATAATGAGCAATCTTATCCTAAGAACCAAACCCAACTATCAAGAGAACCTATAACTAATATTTCTAAATTTTAAACTAATGTTCGATCGGTGAGTGCACTCACTATATTTTTCTTCTTCCAAACAGCACGCCGTTTCCAATTTCTCCTTCACTCCTTCACTTGCCAAATTAACTCCAACAAGTCAATCTACGAAAATCCAGTATTGACCAACTTCTAATTACCATTCATTATATCTTTCTTCTTACAAAATCAATCTTTCTGCCAACTTTTTGAAAATTATCGAACTTTCTACTTTGATGTTTCTCTCTCAACTATTCATTCGTCTGCTTTCCCATCCATATTATTTAATACCTCATTCCCATAGTAACATTCTTGATACATTCTTTCTATAATCTAAACATAACTAACTAAACTGAACTATTTACAATGAACCATTTGAACAAATTCACATTTTTCTTATTTTTGGCTAATCTGAACCCTCTTTGAGAACATCATATTACAACAATTCAAAAATTGATCGAATTTACTGAATTGACTGAAGATATTTGAAGGTTCTTGACTTTTCGGTGATATTATTTGAATTTATTTTTCATTTTAATTTCTTGAAACGTTGAGAAATATTACCATTTTTGTTTTCCATAACAATATATTGTAAGAATCTTTCATTAAACCAGTACAATAAAATGTTGGTATCTTACCCCAAGCTGTGATGTTAAATGAGCTTTCTCTACAAATTATGCATAGAATGTTGACACTTTCTCCCACCTTTTTAAAGGTGGCTCAAATGTTTAAAACGAAAAAACGAAATTAATACGAAAATCTCTACCCATCACATAATGACAAATTGTGATCAATGACAAACCCAAGATCTACCTCATTCTGGCCTTTCCTATTCATATCATAAACTCATTGAGTTCTAATATATTCTATGAAATACATGCCGGCAACTGTCGTTCGTACCGTTGAGGTAATTTTCTAGAGCCATAACATAAACACGCCGGAAATCCCAGAGATAGAAATTTAGAGAACGCCCGTATAATCGGTACCTTTCTGGTAATAAAGGTGGATCTTAACACAGAGGATATAATATAGAAATAGTCCAAAATGTAAAAATTAGTTTCCTTTTATAATAAAAATGTGTGACGTCAGTTATTCCAGAAACGAATGCAATTATTTTATTGCAGAAGCTGGAAGCGTAACAATTATTCCGAAACACATAATGCATTAGCGGAACCGTCTTTATGTGCAGATAAAGGAGTCATTAAAAGCTGTACATTTGCGTCCATGGGTTCATAAATAAACCAACAGGCATTAGCGAGCGAACTTTACACGGTAGGTTACGAGCTAATGAAAGGCCTTTTTCACATGTGCAGAATGACAATTTTATTGAGATCATATTCCATTCCTGGAGCTGCGATATTGTCGTTGATATCACTTTATGATGCAAGTTGGCCAGCTGAGACTTCGGATATTTTTGAAAAAATATCCTTTAAAATAAAAAATTGGTCACCTTAAGCACTGACGTGAAGTCAGGAGGTTTTGAGCGCTCGTTCATCCACCTTCAAGGTGGATCCACCAACAAGGTGGATCCACCTACAAGGTGGATCTACCTACAAGGTGGATCTACCTACAAGGTGGATCTACCTACAAGGTGGATCTACCTACAAGGTGGATCTACCTACAAAGTGGATGAACTTCGCGTCAGTGGTTTTGAAATTTTTTTGTGATTAGTTTCGATATTACCGACATCAAAAACTGCAAAACTGAGGAAACTGCATCAGATTATCGAGCTCCTTTCGTGGTCGACGCAAACAAGAAAAGTCTCATTCATCAGGCGGATTCTCATCCGGGAATTAATTGGATTATGGAAATGGAGCTTTCAAGTCGTGGACATTCCCATTTCCGATGAGGAATCAAATTGTTAAGATGATATGAAAAGTTCGCAGTTTCATGAAGAACTTTCCAATAATACACCCAAAGAAAATTTTCAGGATATACAACAGGAATATTTGTTGATTTTACGCTTTTCCTGTCAATAGGACTTAGGTCACTTAAACCGGAATCGGCATGTTTGTTTACAAGTACAGATTGTTCTCAGAACGGTCTTTTCCTGTTGTGATAACAATAGTTGCGTTTGAACCACAGAAATTCATTTAACCGAAAATTCTCGGGATTATTTTTTCTCAGTGTATTGTCGTTTACAAGTTAGATAAGACGGTGTTGCCACATCAGTCCACACAGAATCTAACTTCCTTCGAGGACATTAATCACAAACCGCACCCCAAACTTCCGTTTCCGAATTAACAACTCGTCCCTACACGTCCCCAACTCGAAGAAGAGTCCTCAGAACCCATCATGCAAGTTACTAATAACCCAGATTATAACTTAATACATCTTCCCCCATCGCCCAAACTATAAAGCCATATGTTTCCCAGAATTTCTCATATACAAACCTTTCAGGAGGAGGTCTCCTTCTTCGGTATTTCGGGAAACTTTCGAATGCGATTTTATTCGACCGGGAAGAAGGCGAGATGTGGCTGAATGAAAACATTCCAACAAACCGAGGGAAACCCTTGTAACGTTAATGGTATGGACAGGGGATGGGGAGAACTTGAGAAACCCTCTGGGCGCCAAAACAAGACCAGACATCCGAATCTTAGCACGTCCGCGGAACTGTGAGCGGGGGTGAGACAATGACACAATGGGGGTTGATTGGATTTGTTACCAGTGATAGGGTGTGATTAATTGCGGTTGATAGCTGCGGGTCGTCTTGAGGGTGTATTGATATTCGGGATTGGAAACGGGGGGCCACAAGTGGTTTGGATTCTGTAGGTGATGGAATTGTCCAGTAATCTCATTCGAGAATTAGCAGAAACCACCTTAAGTGAAACAGGTTGAAGTTGCAGGAGCAGTAGGTTAGCGCCCCCTGTACGGTTCGAAACGTAACCAGATCAAAATTTTCAGCGAAGTTTTCGTCCCCTTAAATTAAATTCTGATGGGAGATCCCAAGGGCGTCGCGACGAAAGGACGAGTGAGTCTAATTACCGTCACTTATCCGAGATGACACGCCGCCCAAGAAGAAGAGAGTCTAGGCCTCTCATTATTCCCGGAGAGCGTCGTCGCGGCTGTGTAATTACGACGAGGGGGGTCTCCCTCTCCCTCCTGGCCCATTTTTCAGCTGTTCATTCCGCATTCTAACCACAGATAACAGAAAACATAGATAAGAGTGAAGTTTCTGTTTCGGTTCTAATCGGCCATGATGGGTAATGCAGTTTCCTGTTCTGCCGACATACCGTGTTGCCGGATTTGAACGAATGGTTTTAGGTGGGGGTGCAGTTTTGTAATACTACGGTTTTTTATGCTTAATCCAGATAAAATAAAGCGGTATTCGCGCTCATCGAAAAATAGACGTAACTGCGTTACGTTCTATCGTATTGATCTGTCACACGATCCTCTCCGACAGTATTTCATTCCCGGTCGTGATTAAGCGGGCGTAGCGCGAAATCAATCGGTTTGTATCATTCGAAACCGCGTAAACGTCCCGTTCCGTTATCTAAATACGGGATCTTCATCCGATCAAAACCGGAAAATCGGCCTAAAGGGAATTACGTTAATTATTTTCGACGGAGCTTAGCGCATTAGCGCTGCCGACGGGCGGTATTAACGTTAAACTGACGTTGACATGTCGTTACTGGCGTACGCACCGGTACCGACATGTTTGCCTCGTTGCCAGATCGATGATGAATACTTGATTTCGGGGAATTTCCTAAAATACTATAAATGTATGTGAGCAATTCTTAAATTTGATACCTCTTGAAATTGACATTATGATTATATGAGGCCAGTCAAGCGTAGATCTACTCTCTACTCTAAGATGAACCCTCTATGGTCCAATCGGACTTAGAGGTTAGCATTATTATTATTCCTTCATTTCTCAACCTGAAACTCGAATATAGCAGGCGTGCCATTTTCGTTTATAAACAGTACCACGTGCGAAGTTGATTATTGTGAAATAAACTATTCGTTCACCATCCTGAGTGTTTCTACTAATAAACTTACATGTATATAAATGAAGTAAAACTTCACCCTCGAGAATATTCGACGGCGCAATAATTGAAAAAGTTCTCAAAGTTCGTTGCAAAAACTGAAGGCCTGGTCTCTCCATTAGGAATATTAAGATTAAGAAAGTTTCCAATTAAATTATGTCGGGGTGCGGACCGAACAAGTTTTCACCTCCCTACCAGCGGTGACACTTCCTCATCTCTTGATTGGATAGGGTGAAATTGATGACGCTCCAACACCCCCGATCTTAATTAACGATATACCTGATGATATTTCGCTTATTAGGTTATAGTAAATTATCGTCATAACAAGAAAAGGAATGAGGGTCATAGAATTCGAAATGACAGCTCAAATTGATTTATGTGTAAACACTTATGTTAAATTTCTATGATATTAATCTAAAATAATGGCGCTTTCCATTATTATTATATTAAAGAGGTCAATCTTGCAGGGAATTAAAGGGAGCACAGAAAACTTCGTTCGCGACACGGTATAAAACAATTTCGGAAATATCGTGGTACGCCACCGGTTGGAATTTATACAAACCACAAAGTTTCCTGCGGTAAACAGAACATTTACGATCCTATTGAACCTGACGGATTCCTTCCAGAAACTTTCCATTTGATGTCGGTGACGACCTGGAATGTCAAATTGGCTTATGCCTCACACAACTATTTTCTGTGTTCCTACGCTAGGATAAAGGCTGCGTTCCGTAATAGGATTCGTTTATGCCCAACGTTGAAACGACACGCTCGATTAGGACCACAATCTGAGGGGATAGAATTTCAAGCACTGACGAGAAGTCAGGTGCTTTTGAGCGCTCGTTCATCCACCTTCAAGGTGGATCCACCTACAAGGTGGATCTACCTAAAAGGTGGATCCACCTACAAGGTGGATCCACCTTCAAGGTGGATCTACCGACAAGGTGAATCCACCAACACACTGGATTAGGACCACGATCTGAGGTGATAGAATTTGCATGAATTATCTTTTTCGTTCCAATCCGAAGGGTCTGATTGGCCCCGGAAAACTTTGGAAAACACGGAGGTGCCCAATTTCGCACATTTCCGCTGACCTCCCTGGAAGGACGATTGCGAAACCTTCCACCTAACGAGCCCCGAAGAAATATCCCGGAAGGAGGAAATGCAGCCGGGTGTAAAATCTCTGGAAAACTCGGAAAACCCCGCACTTTGGGGGAGTTAATCGGGGTAGTTTTTCATCCGTGTTCAACAAGCCCGAAACCCTAAAGGGGTTGTTCTCTCCGGGAGTTCGCAGGTAGTGCGAGCGGAAATGTATGGTTGGGAGGTTTTTATGTCTTTTTCATTCGAGTCCAGACCGACTAAAACTTAATCCTCTTCCGATCGGAAAAACGGAATTCCAAGATAGTAGTCTCGATCTAATTGGATAACTACTAACGCTAATCAATTTAGGAATCCCGAGTTGATATGCACTTAACTCCTCGAGCTCCTGGCGCGGAGCCAAGAGACGGGAGTTGTAACCCCCAATCTCCTTAATGAACTAAAAAATTAACAACATTGTCGAATCCCCCGAGAACAAGGGTTTTCGCCTCCCAGATCGCGTGATTAGAAAAGGGAGATCGGTGTTAAGTTCTCCCTGGGAGGGAGTCGAGGGGATGATACGTGAAAAGCCATAGGAGACGATTGCAGTTGGAGGATTCCTTCTTACTACCTGTGTTTAGTTTATTGTTCATTACTGAAAATTCCTGTAAGTAGTCTTATATAGGGGGAATTTCCTAAAGAAGTAACCGAATTCCTATTGTATATCTTGGACAATTTCTTCGAGTGTATTATTGGAAAGTTCTTTATGAAGCTGCGAACTTTTTATATCATCTCTGCTGCGATTTCCATCCAGATTTCCTAGGTTTTCCACCAATTGATTCTTCATCGGAAATGAGAACGTCCCCGACTTGAAAGGTCCATTTCCCTAATCCAATTTACTCCCGGATAAGAATCCGCCTGATGAATGAGACTTTTCTTGTTTGCGTAGACCACGAAAGGAGCTCGATAATCGATGCAGTTTCCTCAGTTTTTCCAATCAAAAAATTTGAAAACCACTGACGCGCAGTAAGGAGGACCTCGAAGGTAGATCTACCTTATAGGTAGATCCACCTTTCAGGTGGATCCACCTTTTAGGTGGATCCACCTTGTGGGTGGATTCACCTTGTAGGTGGATGAACGAGCGATTGAAAGCTCCTGACTTCACGTCAGTGCTTGAGGTGACCAATTTTTTATTTCATTTGTTTCGAAACTCGATATCCTTTTCACGCCAAGTCTTGTGTTGTGTCAAAATTTTCTTGGTTTTTATTTTGGTCGAAATATTAACCTACTATCACAAAAACGTTATTGTCACCCCTTTAGAGATTGGATTTGAAATGAGCAATATTTCTCTGGATGGCATTCACTAAGACACGGCCTGTATGAGGGAAGAGAACGAGTCTGTTGTTCCCTCCCACCCCCAAACGAAATTAGGCCGTCTATCTCGTCATCTTCAATTTCGACAGTTAAAAAGGCCCCCGTTGTCGTTTTATCTCTTTTCCTTTTACGCGGATCTAATTACGTCAAAACAGAAGCGCATAGCGGGGCCGCAGAGATGAATTCCATCCGGAAGGAACAATGGGGTTATTAAGATCGCCTCTGAAGTCGCGGAGATGACTGTTCTCTCGAACCGATCGAGATACCCCCAGGACTGGATATTTATATCCTGTTGGCGGCAGCCTTCCGATAAGCCCGGAAGGGTTTTTCGATGCCTGGAGAGGAAGGCTCTACGCGGAATTTCCTCTGAAGGTGGTGCATATTGAAATTTTTTGTGAATGATGTCATCGTCTTTATCTCATCTTCTTCGGGCACGGTCACTTAATCATCCTGTGACTAGAATTAATTCCATTTCTCGCGTCGCAGCACACGAGCACGTGTTCTTCAACGCCGGGCTTTCGGCGCGATTCTTGACAAACGAACCCCTCGACCCTTTCAGGAGGCTGCTTTGAGGTTGAGGGGGTGGCGGGTGGTCGGAAGGAGCCCCGGGGGCAGTTTGTGTGCTCTCCTCGACGAGACGTCGGAAAATAATCCGACCGTGTCCTGTAATCGGGGCGATCGTTTAACCAGATGTCGGCGAGGCTGAGGCCAGGAAATCGACGTTCTGGGCGGAATCGTCTCGCCTCTGTGGTTTCCGAACCCATCGACATCTGGTTTTTCTCGATCGACGTCTCATCAATCTGATACCATAGAATAAATCACCAGAGATTACTAATTAACATAGGGGAACATAGAACTTTCAACTTCTCCGAACTGGTGAATTGCAATAGACAGTAGTATTACAAATCTTTACCCCCCCTCTGAAACGATGCTTTCCAATCCGGCAACAAGGTATTTAAATTTCGCACTAATCGTACGTCGGTAGAACAGAAAACTGCATTACCCATCATGGCCGATAAGTATCGAAACAGAAACTTGCCCTTTATCAAGATACCATAGAATATATCACCAGATATTACTAATTAAAATAGTGAAACATAAAACTGTCAACTTCTCCGAACTGGTAAATTGCAATAGGGAAGAATCACGGAGTGATCAGCAAGTACTTTCAGAAAGATGATTTTTTTTATCGTAAGTTCAATAATTTTCTATAATAAAGTAGTCATTTGCTATCACATTCACGTTCACTCACTTAATCAAAAATGTCCGAAGTGGTTATCTCGACTTCCACAGGCATTATTATCAATTCCTCAATTTTATAAAAAATATTTGATTTGTTATGAAAGACAGAATATTTTGATCGCCTCTCCGCCCGACGTTTTGTGATTATCAACGCCATCTCGCAGTAAGTGATTTTTTCCTATAAACAGTAGTATTACAAATCTACTTCCCCTCTAAAACCATGCGTTCAAATCCGGCAACACGGTATTCAAATTTCTCACCAATCGTACGTCGGTAGAACAGGAAACTGCATTACCCATTATGGCCGATAAGTACCGAAACAGAAACTTGCCCTTCATCAAGATACCATTGAATATATCACCAGATATTACTAATTAAAATAGTGAAACATAAAACTGTCAACTTCTCCGAACTGGTAAATTGCAATAGGGAAGAATCACGGAGTGATCAGCAAGTACTTCCAGAAAGATGATTTTCTCGTAGTCATTTGCTATTACATTCACGTTTACCCACATAATCAAAAATGTCCGAAGTGGTTATCTCGACTTCCACAGGCATACCTAGTTATTAATTCCGTAATCTTATAAGGAAAATTTTATTTGTTATGAAAGACAGAACATTTTGATCACCTCTCGGCCCGACATTTTGTGATTCTCAACGTCATCTCGCGGTACGTGATTTTTTCCTATAGACAGTACTATTACGAATCTATACCCCCTTTAAAACCATGCGTTCAAATCCGGCAACACGGTATTCAAATTTCCGACCAATCGTACGTCAGTAGAACAGGAAACTGCATTACCCATTATGGCCGATAAGTATCGAAACAGAAACTTGCCCTTCATCAAGATACCATAGAATATATCACCAGATATTACTTATTAAAATAGTGAAACATGAAACTTTCAACTTCTCCGAACTGGTGAATTGCAAAAGAGAAGAATCTAGGAGTGATCAGCAAGCACTGCCTGAAAGATTTCTATAATGAAATAGTCATTTGCTATCACATTCACGTTCACCCACATAACCAAAAATGTCCGAAGTGGTTATCTGGACTTCCACTGGCATTAATATTAAATCCGCAATCTTATAAAAAATATTTGAGTTGTTATGAAAAAAAGAATATTTTGATCATCTCTCGGCCCGACATTTTGTGATTCTCAACGCCATCTCGCGGTACGTAATTTTTCCCTATAGGCAGTAGTCTTCAACCCCCCCTCTCTAAAACAACGCGTTCAAATCAACACGGTATTCAAATTTCGCACCAATCTTACGTCGGTAGAACAGGAAACTGCATTACCCATCATGGCCGATAAGTACCGAAACAGAAACTTGCCGTTTATCAAGAAACCATAGAATACCAGATATTACAAATTAACATAGTAGAACATAGAATTCTCAACTTCCCTTTCTCTGAGTTGATAGATTGCCATAGAGTCGAAATAGTTTTCTTACCTCAGAATGGAAACCAGAGGAACATCCCCCAATCCGAACTCAGCGACACAAATAAGAACCATAAATACTTACACGTGTAACTTGGAATTAACCCCATTCGGGGTTGCCAAATTCCCGGTCGGTTAAATAGATAACGCAGTTATTTAAGGTGACTCTCATAATAATGCAGGAACGGGAGTTTATCTTTCGAGCCACTGTATAAACTCACCGGGCGCCACGCAGAGGGTGCCGTCCCAGACGCAGGGGTGGTTTTAAAGATCTCACACATATTCCAGGTATTTTGCGTCTACCGTTGAATGTGAATATTTACGTTAAATACGGGCCATTTTGAGCAAGAAGAAGAAATTATACCACAGAGAAGTATTGAAGTTCGTGATACACTCACCTGTCACTGCAAAGTCGAATAATCTAAATTGAGAAGAGAGAAACAATATTCTTCATGAAACAAACTTCTCGAACGCGCCCCTCCGAATCATAGAATAATTTCGCAGATGCCCCTGCAAAATTCATCTCCCCGAAGTTTCCGCAAGAGATACGAACCAGCTTGACGACACATGTGCCCATTGAATTTTTAATAAATACACATGCGGAACCCGGCCCGAATCCGTCCGCATACAGCTATATAAAATTCATATTCCAGAATCTGTACAGACTGCGACGGGCAATAAACATCCCTATATACCCTCCAAATTGAATCCCGTGTTCATGGGAAAATTCGCTCTTGAGTGCATATCGGAACGTACCCTTTTCACGTTTTTTTATGTTCGACAGAACTTTTCAATCAAAGTTTCTGTTCTGTGTCGGTGTCGATACAAGACGTTATTCTTCTTCTCTAGTCAGCCGAAGGGTATGTTCAAGTTTGTTAATTATAACTTGGCGATATCGGCGGGGAAGTTGCGGCGCGGAATTGGTTTCATGATTAATATTGCAACTCGGTGAATCGGAAATGATTATGTTGGCTTTGTGTAAAAAGGATATGGGTTCGAGATGAGCGCCAAACACCAACTACGGGGTCTCGTGGTCTGGGACAGGTACCGCAGGGCTATTGGTGCTATTCCTGGATATGGCAGATTCGGATCTATCTCTATGCCGCATGAACCAGCTGATCCTGACTCAGATTCTGAAAAAAGATAAATTATGTTGAGTCGATCTCAGTCATTCATTTATGGAGCTTTCAAACTTATAATTTATCTTATAGTTTCATCTATCATTTTTTCATTTATTTTTTCTTTACTGTTTCTTCATTCTTATAAAATTTCATTCTTTTATATGGACAAGAAATATATGTTACGAATAGAATTCGAGGGTGTAGAATCCGAATATGTATTTGGTTTCTACGAGAAATAATTATTCTGGTCGCTACTGCACTTTGAAGTTGATAAATTTAAAAATCCACATTTTTATATAACAAAATTTGAGATTTTCTTGTATGGAAATAGATCGACTCTGGTTGAAGTGGATTGTTTTCCATACAGTTATACCCTCTGGCTATCGAAAAAAATTATAAGAAGGTCCCTAGAATGGTCCTACAAAATTTTATAATTTTTTTACCAAACAAATCATTGTTCGAGAATTTTGATGTATGCTGTGACGAAAATAAAAGGTCTATGGAGAAACCGACTGCTTATTCGAAATCAGCGTGGTCCAATCATCTCAGTCAATAAATTTCAAGACGATAGGTGAACAACAATTTTTTCACCAAAAAAGTTTCTGATCATAGAAGGAAAATTTGGTAAAAAAAAAATTTGAAATATAAAGCAAAAATGCATGTAATCAATATAATTCGAGGATTTAGAATTCGAATATGTACTTGGTTCCTACGAGAAATGATTTTTTGAACGCTACAGCACTTTGAAGTTGATAGTTTAAAAGATCCACATTTTAAGATGTCCAAATTTGAGATTCTCCTATATGGAAATGGATCGACTCTTGTAAGAGTGGATTTTTTTTTTCATACAGTTTTACCCTATGACCATCAAAAAGAACCATTAGAAGGTTTCTAGAACGTTCCTACAAAATTTTATGATTTTTTTCGCCAAACAAATCATTTTTCGAGAATTTCAACGAATGCTGTCACGAAATAAAGAGGTCTATGGAGAAACCGACTGCATATTCGAAATCAGCGTGGTCGAATTATTCTATTCAATAAATTTCAAAACGATAGATGAACAAACAATTTTTCACCAAAAAGTATTCTGTTGGACAAGGAAAATTTGGTGAAAAAAAAAATTTACAATATAAAAAAGAAATACATGTAATCAATATGATTCGAGGATGACAATTCTGGATATCTACTTGGTTTTTACGAGAAATAATGTTTTTGGTCACTACTGCACTTTCAAGTTGATACTTTTAAAGATCCACACTTTTATATATCAAAATTTGGGAGTTTTTTGTATGGAAATGGATCGACTCTGGTTGGAGTGGATTTTTTTTTATTCAGCTGCATCCTCTGGCTACCGAAAAGAATCATCAGAAGATCTCTATAACGTTCCTACAAAATTTTATGATTTTTTTCGCCGAACAAATCATTTTTCGGGAATTTCGACGTATGCTGTCACGAAATTAAAAGGTCTATGGAGAAACCGACTGCATATTCGAAATCAGCTTGGTCGAATTATCTAAATCGATAAATTTCGAGACGATAGATGAACAAAACATTTTTCACCAAAAAATTTTATGATGGATACAAGGAAAATTTGATGAAAAAGAAAATTTACAATATAAAAAAGAAATACATGTTATCGATATGATTCGAGGATGGCAATTCTGGATATCTACTTGGTTTTCACGAGAAATAATTTTTTCGGCCACTACTGCACTTTCAAGTTGATACTTTTAAAGATCCACACTTTTATATATCAAAATTTGGGAGTTTTTTGTATGGAAATGGATCGACTCTGGTTGGAGTGGATTTTTTTTTATTCAGCTGCACCCTCTGGCTACCGAAAAGAATCATGAGAAGATCTCTATAACGTTCCTACAAAATTTTATGATTTTTTTCGCCGAACAAATCATTTTTCGAGAATTTCGACGTATGCTGTCACGAAATAAAAAGGTCTATGGAAAAACCGACTGCATATTCGCGATCAGCGTGGTCGAATTTTCTTATTCAATACATTTCGAGACGATAGATGAACAAACAATTTTTCACCAAGAAATTTTCTGATGGACAAGGAAAATTTGGAAAAAAAAAATTTACAATATAGAAAAGAAATACATGTAATCAATATGATTCGAGGATGGCAATTCTGAATATCTACTTGGTTTTTACGAGAAATAATGTTTTTGGTCACTACTGCACTTTCAAGTTGATACTTTTAAAGATCCACACTTTTATATATCAAAATTTGGGAGTTTTTTGTATGGAAATGGATCGACTCTGGTTGGAGTGGATTTTTTTTTATTCAGCTGCATCCTCTGGCTACCGAAAAGAATCATCAGAAGATCTCTATAACGTTCCTACAAAATTTTATGATTTTTTTCGCCGAACAAATCATTTTTCGGGAATTTCGACGTATGCTGTCACGAAATTAAAAGGTCTATGGAGAAACCGACTGCATATTCGAAATCAGCTTGGTCGAATTATCTAAATCGATAAATTTCGAGACGATAGATGAACAAAACATTTTTCACCAAAAAATTTTATGATGGATACAAGGAAAATTTGATGAAAAAGAAAATTTACAATATAAAAAAGAAATACATGTTATCGATATGATTCGAGGATGGCAATTCTGGATATCTACTTGGTTTTTACGAGAAATATTTTTTTTTGCTACTACTGCACTTTCAAGTTGATACTTTCAAAGATCCACACTTTTATATATCAAAATTTGAGAGTTTCTTGTATGGAAATGGATAGACTCTAGTCAGGGAGAATTTTTTCCATTCAACTTTACCTTCTGACTATCGAACAGAATCTTCAGAAGCACTCTATAATGTTCCTACAAAATGTTATGATTTTTTTCGCCAAACAAATCATTATTCGAGAATTTCGATGTATGCTGTGACGAAACTAAAAGGTCTATCGAATCGAGAAACCGACTGCATATTGAAAATTGGCGTGGTCGAATTATCTTATTTGATAAATTTCGATACGATAGATGAAGAAAAAAATTTTTCACCAAAAACCTTTGTGAAGATAAAGAAAAATTTGGTGAAAAAAAAAATTTACAATATAAAAAAGAAATACATGTTTTCAATATAATTCGAAGGTGGTGATTCGGAATATGCAGGTGGTTTAAACGATGAATGATTTTTTTGATCGCTACTGTACTTTGAACTTAAAACTTTCGAAGATCCACATTTTCATATGACAATATTTTTTTGACTCAATAAGAGGAAAATTTGATGAGAAAATTCTCTTATATAAAAGAGAAATACATATTTTTGAATCGAATAGCGGTATATTTGTCGTTTCATGTGACACTCAACCTGAAAATAGTGACCGTCCATACCAACCCGAAGATTCAAATTACACTGCCAATTACTTGGATGACAAGACAGAAGCTTCAGAGTATAGAATCAGATGGTCCTTCTTTCCTCCTTAGGTAATGAATTTTGGCTTCCTCTGAGGTACAGACGAGCCCTCCCCCCCTTGTATCCTTTTGATCCCTTTGATGTAGCCGTTTCTGCGAGTTCGCAGAGTAGACGGGCGCGATAATCGGGCTTTCCCGGGCGTCTTCCATCCGATATCCCGAAACAAGATGCAGAGGGTTTCTGTGGAAGCAGAAGTGTGACTGCACCCTAACGATGATTTATTAAACGGGAACGAAAACGTCAAACCGGTCTAAAACTTTGGGGGAAACGGATTAGAGTGGCCACTGGAGGTGAGGGAAGTTTCTGCGGTAATTCCGGGCTTTATTCATGTGAAATATGGTCAGTTGGGTCACCCGATCCGGAACCCACCCGTTCATAGAATATCCAGCGGGGTTTTCTCCATTTGTTGGCCCTCTGAATAGAAATTTGTTCTGGGGTTTCTGGTTTTTTTTTCCGATATCAGTGATAACAACTTAAATGACAATCTCGACTATGAGTTCGTGCGGAATCGGAACTGTCGAGTGCGCAAACAATGAGACCATTGTGTAGCGAGTGACACCCACTTCGCCGTCTCGACGCTGGCGATGATGAACCCAATTTTCGCGTCGAAAAATCGAATAAATCATCCCCGGGCCCGAAAGAATCGAACTGTATCGTAAAAATGACGGGCCTCCTGTGATTAAGGTCCATTGTGTACGAACGAATTGAATTTTCCATTGAACGAAAATAATTGCCGGAGAGGACGCCCCTAGGGCTCGCCAGCGTCGAATTCGACAGATTGTTCGTCAGTTGTTTACCTATTCTGCATTACCGACAGCTCATGTATGCAGCGACATCTAGGGGAGAGGTACCCAATACAGTACCATAGATAGATATGCTTGTTCTTTCTTAAATCGAGTCACAGTTTTTTCGCCGAATGTAATTGTACTCCTCCGAAGTAACCTCAGACACAAAGCGAAACAACCCAATAAAATATCGATATATACACACCAGAGAACAATAAACAGCGTTCGAGATAACCCACTAGATTCTCTTCCCAGTCTTTTGAAGCTCTTTGTGTGCAGTGAATTTATCTTTTCGAGCTGATTTAAATTTCAATCGAGATGGCTCGTACCCGAACACATCGTTGGAAACATAAACACGCGTTGATTTATAATTTATATCTTTCGGAATAACAAGATAACTGGGTTACCAAACAAATAAACAAGCGCATCTTGTGGGGGTTCGTCCGTATATCCGATTTCTGACAGGGAATCTTCACCCGGGATTACCGAATGAGAGTATTAATAACTTTCTGATGGGGCGCGAGACGATAAGGAAGTAGATATTCAATTCGAAAACGTTTGACCTAGATGTCATGAAAATATTTTCGGTGGCTTTTCTTTCTTGTATAAGCTAATTTCAAATGTGGATGATATGTTTGTCGAAAAAAATCATACAATTTTATAGGAACGTTCTAGAACCTTCTTATGATTTTTTTCGAAAGCCAGAGGGTACAGCTGAATGGAAAAAATCCACTTTGACTAGAGTTTATCTTTTTCCATACAATAAACTCTCAAACTTTGATATATAAAAATGTGGATCTTTAAAACTATCAACCTCAAATTGCAGTAGCGGCCAAAAAAATCATTTCTCCTAGAAACCAAGTACATATTCGGATTCTACATCCTCGAATTATATTGTAAACGTGTATTTATCCTTTATCTAGGAGAATTTTTTTTTACCAAATTGTCCTTGATGTTATGGTAGGAAAATTTTTTGATTGAAAAATGTTTGTTCATCTATCGTCTTGAAATTTATTGAATAAGATCATTCGACCACGCTGATTTCAAATATGTACTCGGTTTCTCCATAGATCTCCTAGTTTCGTCACAGCATACATCGAAAGTCTCGAATAATGATTTGTTTGGCGAAAAAAATAATAACATTTTGTAGGAACATTATAGAGTGCTTCTGAAGATTCTGTTCGATAGTCAGAAGGTAAAGTTGAATGGAAAAAATTCTCCCTGACTAGAGTCTATCCATTTCCATACAAGAAACTCTCAAATTTTGATATATAAAAGTGTGGATGTTTAAAAGTATCAACTTGAAAGTGCAGTAGTGGCCAAAAAAATTATTTCTCGTAAAAACCAAGTGGATATCCAGAATTGCTATCCTCGAATCATTTTGATTACATGTATTTCTTTTTTATATTGTACATTTTTTTTTTCACCAAATTTTCCTTGTCCATCAGAAAATTTTTTGGTAAAAAATTGTTTGTTCATCTATCGTCTTGAACTTTATTGAATAAGATTATTCGACCACGCTGATCTCGAATATGCAGTCGGTTTCTCCATAGACATTTTTATTTCGTGACAGCATAGTCGAAATTCTCGAAAAATGATTTGTTTGGCGAAAAAAATCATAAAATTTTTTAGGAACGTTATAGAGATCTTCTGATGATTCTTTTTGGTAGCCAGAGGGTGCAGCTGAATAAAAAATAATCCACTCTTACAAGAGTCGATTCATTTCCATACAAGTGACTCTCACATTTTGATATATAAAAATGTGGATCTTTAAAAGTATCAACTTCATAGTGCATCAGCGATCGGAAAAATGATTTCTCGTAGAAACCAAGTACTTATTCGGATTCTACATCCTCGAATTATATTGATAACATGTATTTCTCCTTCATCTAGGAGATTTTTTTTTACTAAATTTTCCTTGTTTTTGGGGAAAAAAATTTTATTCATCTATTGTCTTGAAATTTATTGAATGAGATATATCGACCACGCTGATTTCGACTATGCAGTCGGTTTCTCCATAGACTTTTTAGTTTCGTCACAGCATACGTCGAAATTCTCGAATAATGATTTATTCGACGAAAATAAAATCATAAAATTTTGTAGGAACATTCTAGGGACCTTTTAATTATTCTTTTCGATAGCCAGATGGTACAACTGAATGAAAAAAAATCCACTTCGACCAGAGTCTGCCCATTTCCATAAGGGAGAATCTGGAATTTAGACATCTTAAAATGTGGATCTTTAAAAGTATCAACTTCAAAGTGCTGTAGTGGTCGAAAAAATTATTTCTTGTAGAAACTAAGTACATATTCGGATTCTACATCCTCGAATTATAGTGATAACATGAATTTTTTCTTTATCTAAGTGAAATTTTTTTTCACCAAATTTTCCTTGCATATGATCAGAAACTTTTTTGGTGAAAAATTTTTTGTTCATCTATCGTCTTGAAATTCATTGAATAAGATAATTCGACCACGTTGATTTCGAATAAGCAGTAGGTTTCCCCATAGACCTTTTAGTTTCGTCACAGAATGAGTCGAAATTCTCGAATAATGATTTGTTTGGCGAAAAAAATCATAAAATTTTGTAGGAACATTCTAGAGACCTTCTAATGTATATTTTCGATAGCCAGGGGGTACTACTACTGAATTAAAAAAAATCCATTTTAATCAGAGTCGATCCATTTCCACATAGGAAGTCTCGAATTTGGACATCTCGAAATGTGGATCTTTAAAGTATCAACTTCAAAGTGCTTTAGCTGTCGAAAAAATCATTTCTCGTAGAAACCAAGTACTTATTGGAATTTTACATCCTCGAATTATAGTGATAACATGAATTTTTTCTTTATCTAAGAGAAATTTTTTTTCGCCAACTTTTCCTTGCATATGATCAGAAACTTTTCTGGTGAAAAAATTTTTGTTCATCTATCGTCTTGAAATTTGTTGAATAAGATAATTCGACCGCGCTGATTTCGAATATGCAGTCGGTTTCTCCATAGACTTTTCAGTTTCGTCACAGCATACGTCAAAATTCTCGAATAATGATTTGTTTGGCGAAAAAAATCATAAAATTTTGTAGGAACGTTCTGGGAACCTTCTAATGATTTTTTTTGATAGCTAGAGGGTACAGCTAAATAGAAAAAAATCCACTTTGACAAGTGTCGACCCATTTCCATACAAGAAACTATCAAATTTTGAAATACAAAAATGTGGATCTTTAAAAGTATCAACTTCAAAGTGTAGTAGTCATCTGAAAAATTATTTCTCGTAGAAACCGAGAAGATATTCGGAATCTACACACTCGAATTATAGTCAGTGTCCCCCGATGACATTTCTTGATGGTTGACGTAAATATAACCTCTAAATTTGTTATTTGCTTTGATAGTGGGAGGATCTAAGTGACAAATGAAGTTCTTTTAAGTTTGAACTCGAAATGAATAGATTCCCAATCCTCCACTTCCAGTTCTTCTCCATCTCGTCGTTTTCAGTTCGAGAATAAAAACAGTATCAAACTAATCAAAACAATCGGAAATTGAGGTTATGGCTCGTAGATGTACCACATCTGTCATATTTGGCCGACGTTGCCAGATCTACGTTACCCTTAGTTTGAGTTAAATTGGTGCAAACGAAAAGATTTTCAAGTTGAACCGTTATACAAGTTTGAAGGGAAGTTTTGTATGAAATTTACACCGTGAACGAACATTGATGGACCAGCAGCTTAGCTCGGAGTTCATCATAATTCAAAAATAGATTTTAATGAGGTGTTTCCGACGTTTCGCACACCTTTTACGACTCATTACATCGCCGAAATCGAACGCTGGATATACGACTTCGAAAATCGGACCTGATCTCCAATTCGGAACGTATCCCCGTCGATTTACGGCGCAATTTGAAGAGCTGGAAGCTGGAAGTTAACCTGCAAAACGTACGGGTGGGAAATTGAAGATTATCACGGCGAGATGATCGCGGCCCGCCGAAATTCGACCCCCTCGATAATTATTCGCTTCATTTAATCGTCATGAAATTCCATACCGTTGTATAGCAACCCTAAATATCTTCCCCAATTTATGGGAACGGACCCTTATTCATAACATCCGGAGTATTGCATTCCACGATTGAATTCGGGCTTCTCTTAGCACAATGGATACAATTCCTCGAGAACTCTTCCCAATGAAACACGATGGGACTTAAATCTGGCGAACGACGTGGCCACTGCAAAACATTGGCAATATTAAAGATTCTTCCTTTTACAAACTATTTTTTTTAATTTCTACTCGATGCCTGACCCAAATATTAAATCCCAGAATCCCCGTTTTTCCTCAAAGATTTCGAACCGATTTTCCCTCGAGACTGAAAACTTTTCCGTCGGCAAAATCGAACTTGCATAAAATCGGATTTGTTTTCGTTTGATGTGTTCGCGGCGGAAAACCGCAGGAAAATGGAGGAAAGTCGGCGCCCACCGTCGTCGATTTTTACCACGGGCGGCGTTTGATACCCGCGAGATTCCATCTCGCGAAAAGGAGGCGAATATCGAATTACGACCCCGGGAAATTCGACTAGGACGTCGGAAAAACAACCGGAAAAGCGGCCGCAGGAGTGAAAACATGATAATTTTTGATTCCTTACTTCCATCTTCCATCATTTTCCCCCTTCTCTAAGTCAAATAGCTTTGAAGAAAATCAACCAATCGCTTAAATTTGGTTGTAATATCACGTATAATTAGTTTTTCCTAAAAAATATGATGTAATATTCGCATAAACAGGTCCTCACTTTGGTGAGACATTTTCTGTTTGGCATATTCCACTGTTGCCAGTTTCATTATTTTTCATGTCATTCAGAACTGTATCAGCACATATTTAATTCTACTCACCCTCCGAAAGGGTGGAGTCGGCGCTGTCGAAATCGTGTTCCCTCCTCCTCCTCCCGCCTGATCGGCCCCTGCGATTGAGTCCGGAATCGGAGCCTGACCTGCAGTGGGCATATCCCGCAGTGCTGGGGCAGTAGTGCATTCTGCGTGCACCGAATCACTTTTATCACATCACAACCGTGGCCATTCTGCGACAACACTTGGAGTCACTGATTCGGAGGGGGGCACTACAAGGTTTCCTGCGGTTTAGTGTGGGGGTCTTTCTCGCTCATCATACGGGGGGAGGGTTTGGGAACCTGGAAAAAAGAAATGGAGGAGTTTTTGAAAATTTCCCTTTTTTTCGAATATTACCGCACGCCACTGGGTGATGGTGAAAAGTTTTAGAGGAGGCATAACAATGCTTCTATTGTGACAAATTGGAAGAATAACGAATGACATGGCCAGCACGATCTCCAGACATGAATACAATCGAACATGCACACAAATTGGCAACATTCAGGGAGATTTCGACAGCCAAATGGACAAATTTACCCCAAAATTTGGTTAGCTATCTGAATTTTCTTGAGAGTCATTTATATTTTTCTTTCCTCCATAGTTTTTTCTATATTTATTTAATCAATTTCTCATATTATTGGACATTCAATGAACAATTATATAAATTTACCCCAAAAGGACAAAAACTATAAGTTACGTTAGCTGTCAGAATTTTCTTGAGTCTTTTATATTTTTCTTTCCTTCATAGATTTTCTATATTTATTTAATCAATTTCTCATATTATTGGACATGTAATGAACAATTATATAAATTTACCCGAAAAGGACAAAAACTATAAGTTACGTTAGCTGTCAGAATTTTCTTGAGTCATTTATATTTTTCTTTCCTTCATAGTTTTTCCATATTCATTTAATCAATTTCTCATATTATTGGACATTTAATGAACAATTATATAAATTTATCCCAAAAGGACAAAACCTATAAGTTACGTTAGCTGTCAGAATTTTCTTGAGTCATTTATATTTTTCGTTCCTTCATAGTTTTTCTATATTTATTTAATCAATTTCTCATATTATTGGACATGTAATGAACAACTATATGAATTTACCCCAAAAGGACAAAAACTATAAGTTACGTTAGCTGTCAGAATTTTCTTGAGTCATTTATATTTTTCTTTCCTTCATAGTTTTTCTATATTTATTCAATTAGTTTCTCATATTATTGGACATTTAATGAACAATTATATAAATTTACCCCAAAAGGACAAAAACTATAAGTTACGTTAGCTGTCAGAATTTTCTTGAGTCAGTTATATTTTTCTTTCCTTCATAGATTTGCTATATTTATTCAATCAATTTCTCATATTATTGGACATGTAATGAAAAATTATATAAATATACCCCAAAGGGACAAAAACTATAAGTTACGTTAGCTGTCAGAATTTTCTTGAGTCATTTATATTTTTCTTTCCTTCATAGTTTTTCTATATTTATTAAATCAATTTCAGATATTATTGGACATTTAATGAACAATTATATAAATTTATCCCAAAAGGACAAAACCTATAAGTTACGTTAGCTGTCAGAATTTTCTTGAGTCATTTATATTTTTCTTTCCTTCATAGTTTTTCTATATTTATTAAATCAATTTCTCATATTATTGGACATTTAATGAACAATTATATAAATTTACCCCAAAAGGACAAAAACTATAAGTTACGTTAGCTGTCAGAATTTTCTTGAGTCATTTATATTTTTCTTTCCTTCATAGTTTTTCTATATTTATTAAATCAATTTCTCATATTATTGGACATTTAATGAACAATTATATAAATTTACACCAAAAGGACAAAAACTATAAGTTACGTTAGCTGTCAGAATTTTCTTGAGTCATTTATATTTTCCCTTCCTTCATAGTTTTTCTATATTTATTTAATCAATTTCTCATATTATTGGACATTCAATGAACAATTATATAAATTTACCCCAAAAGGGACAAAAATTATAAGTTATGTAGCTGTCAGAATTGTCTTGGTTAATTTATATTTTTCTTCCCTTCATAGTTTTCCTATATTTATTTAACCAATTCCTCACATAATTGGACATTTAATAAACAATCATATAAATTTACCCCAAAATGACAAGAACTATAGAGTAGATTAGCTGACAGATTTTTGTTGAGTCATTTATATTTTTTTTCCTTCATAGTTTTTCGATATTTATTTAACCAATTTTCCACATTTTTGGACATTTAATGAACTATTATATAAATTTACCCCAAAATGACAAAAACTATTGATTAGGTTAGCTGACAGAATTTTCTTCAGTCATTTATATTTTTCTTTCCTTCATAGTTTTCCTATATTTATAATCTTCCAATTGATCATATTATTGATTATTATTTAATAAACAAATATATGAATTAAATTTTTTATTTTCCTATTTCTCTTGATTTCCAAGAATATCCCTAGACTTTTCCGATGCGTGTATATCAATAATATTTACTTACTAGACATCACATCACATGATTCAACCTTTCTAAATCTCTTCTCTTGGTAATTTTAAACATGTGTTAACTATAAAATTCAGCTTCGATGGTTCATTCCGAAATTTTTTATCTCTTCCAGAATATCGAGATAAAGAAGACATTTCTTGATTATGCTATAGAAAATAATATTTTGTACCCTTTATTATATTTATTTTTTTTTGTTACGGGTGGATAATGGTTTAAACTTTGCATTCTTCATCAATCAGATTGAGGTATGTTGATATTTCAAAATTTCATTTCTCTATTTTTATGTTAAACTTCAAATGTTCACTTCATTGAAAAATGGTAGGTATGAAAAAACTTATTTCGAAAATATTTTATGAAAATATCATTATTTGATCTAATGATTATTTGATATTGTTTCCTTGAACTCAACTTCTTCTTTATGTCATCACATTTAAACAAAAATTTCATCTTATTTTGAATACACACAACTCAAGTTTTTTTCCATATTGACTCAAAAAATATGTACATAAAAATTTGAAATTGGTATGCTTCAGTTTATTTCATTAATTCAGTTTAATCACATTCATATCTATGTGTAACTTTATCATTATTATCTCTTCAAGATGTTATTATTTTACTGGAAATAGTTTTCAATTATTCCCCAAAAACAGTGGAAAACTGGATTTTCCCGCAAAATCGACTTTTCCTTCTGAAACTTCGGACCCACCTGTTCTCGGCCACAAAAAACCAAAACAACCGTCCGTCGAAACACACCGTGTCGCACCCTCGAAAATTTCGAAAATCCACAAATTTTCCGGGAAAACTCACTCGGGGGAGGGGGGGTCCGGTCGGGAAATCGCGAAAACCGTCTCTCTGCGAGGGGAGTTATCGCGCCTCGGATCGTCCTGCCTGAAAACTGACAGGCCGAGAGAGCGCTGAAAGATGCAACAGTCTTCAGCCAGAGGCAGCGTGCGATCGGGGTTGCTGCGCACGCGTCCCACCTATGCAAACGGGAAAATGTACCGTGGTGGGCTACTTTCGCGAGTTTTCGACCTACCTTGATTGATTCGGCGGAGGATTGACCCTCTTTTTTCCGGAATCTGCGAGATGCCGCCTCCCGTTGTTCCTGGAGCCGCGTGTTTCGGGTTCAAACAGGAACAGGTCTTTATTAGGTATTTATTTCCAGAAAACTCCTTCGAAAAATAAAAAATCCAACCACAATTTCATACAAATTCATAGTACATAATGGGAAAAACAGTTCTTTGTCTGATTAATTGTACAGTTGTCGTTGTGGTTATAATAAGTCATTTATATTTTTGTTTCCTTCATAGTTTTTCTATATTTATTTATCGAATTTCTCACATTATTGGACATTTAATAAACAATGTTATAAATTATAAGTTAGGTTAGCTGTCAGAATTTTCTTGAGTCATTTAATTTGAACAATATATCAATTAACATAGCAAGCGCGATCTCAAGACCTTAATACAATCGAGCCTGCACACAAATTGGCAACATTCAGAGAGATTTCGACCTCCGAACGGGCAAATTTACCCCAAAATGACAAAAACTATGAGTTAGGTTGGCAGTCAGAATTTTTTTGAGTCATTTATATTTTTCCTTCCTTCGTAGTTTTTCTATATCTGACCAATTTCTCAATTAACATGGCCAGCGTGATCTTCAGACCGGAATACAATCGAGCATGCACACAAATTGGCAACATTCAGGGACATTTCGACAGCCGAACGGACAAATTTACCCCAAAATGACAAAAACTATAAGTAAGGTTATCTGTCAGACTTTTTTTGAGTCATTTATATTTTTCCTTCCTTCGTAGTTTTTCTATATTTAACCAATTTCTCAATTAACATGGCCAGCGCGATCTCCAGACCTGAATACAATCGAGCCTGCACACAAATTGGCAACATTCAGGGAGATTTCGACAGCCGAACGGACAAATTTACCCCAAAATGACAAAAACTATAAGTTAGGTTATCTGTCAGAATTTTTTTGAGTCAATTATATTTTTCCTTCCTTCGTAGTTTTTCTATATTTGACCAATTTCCCAATTAACATGGCCAGCGCGATCTTCAGACCTGAATACAATCGAGCATGCAAACAAATGGGAAACATTCAGGGAGATTTCGACAGCCGAACGGACAAATTTACCCCAAAATGACAAAAACTAGAAGTAAGGTTATCTGTCAGAATTTTTTTGAGTCATTTATATTTTTCCTTCCTTCGTAGTTTTTCTATATTTAACCAATTTCTCAATTAACATGACCAGCGCGATCTTCAGACCTGAATACAATCGAGCATGCACCTAAATTGGCAACATTCAGGGAGATTTCGACAGCCGAGCGTACAAATTTACCCCAAAATGACAAAAACTATAAGTTAGGTTATCTGTCAGAATTTTTTTGAGTCATTTATATTTTTCCTTCCTTCGTAGTTTTTCTATATTCAACCAATTCCTCAATTAACATGGCCAGCGCGATCTTCCGACCTGAATACAATCGAGCATGCACACAAATTGGCAACATTCAGGGAGATTCGACAGCCGAACGGACAAATTTACAAACAAAAACTATAATTTAGGTTAGCTGTCAGAATTTTCTTCAGTCGTCCTTCCTTCGTATTTTTTTATATTTAACCTTTTTCTCAATTAACATAACCAGCGCGATCTCCAGACCTGATTCTTGATTTGGTTATTCTTGAATAATATTACGAATAACGTTCGGCAACGCTGTAAACCTCGATTCTCTGGTTTCCGCAGTGTGCAAACAGGGACAAGTCTTTGGGAATTTATTTCGAAAAAAAAAAAGTCAAAAAATCCATAGTACATAATGGGAGAAACAGTTCTTTATCTAATTAATTGTACAGTTGTCGTTGTGGTTATAATTAGTTGGTTCTTCTTCCTGGTTCCTCACATCGAACGCCTCCATGAATTCGGTTATTCCGAACCAGCATAAAAAATCGTTGATCAACTGCTCCGTATCCGGATCGGCTGGATCAGGCATTGGCGGAACGCATCCCTTCTCGTTTTGTCTCAGTTCGATCAACGTTCTTCTATGGTTCTTCGATTCTTCTGGTAGATGTTCTAATATCTGAAAATTAAATGTTGAAACTACATTCTTACACATACCAACATTAGTAAATCAAAGTTTTTATAGAATATAAGCATCCTTAATTACTGACTCCAGGTCCAAGTCATCATTGTCAGATGATATTCATAGACCAAAATAGAATATAATAATATAGGTGTTCACCATAGAATATGCGCATTTGTTTATTAAAACGCAATTTCGAAATTATTTCACCCACTTTTTCAACGAACCGGTCCAAAACCAGGCAAGAATTCCTGCTGCTGATCTCCTTCCTACACACAGGACAAGTGGACTGTTCTTTCATCCATTTCGAGATGCAGCATTCGCAAAAACTATGCGAACAGTTTAGAGTAACAGCGTCGATAAACAGCTCGGAGCATATACTGCATGTCAGTTCTTCTTGGATAAATTGCTTAAGATCAGTATCCTTCGATTTACTACAAGATGGCACATCTTTTTTTCGTCTTTTTAAGTCGTGATTAGAATTTTTCCCATTCGATTTGTCCGAATGAGTATCGCTCACTTTTCTCTTCAAATTGGGGGTTGAATGCGAATATGTTTTGTTTGAGTCTTGGTTTCCATCGAGGGTTTTCATTCCTTCCAAGCTTTTCGAAGAATGATCGGACATTTCAACATCGTTTTATTTAAACGTACGATAATTTGAATGAATCTGTCTAATTTATGACAACACAGAACTGACAAAACTACTGAGGCTCAAAAATTTCGATAGAATATACGTAATTCTGTGGTTCCAACTTGCAACGCCTATCCTAACCTAATATTTTGTTATGAAACAGAATACAACGTGGTTTCGTGTTTCGGCGTTTAATTCAGTAAGATTTACGCAAGATGAAATACATTTTGGTGACAGGAGGTGTTATTAGTGGCGTAGGAAAAGGTATAATATCAAGTTCGTTTGGAACAATCTTGAAAAGTTCTGGACTCGAAGTTACATCCATAAAGATCGATCCCTACTTGAACGTTGATGCTGGTACATTTTCTCCCTATGAACATGGCGAAGTTTACGTCTTAGATGACGGAGGAGAAGTGGATCTAGATCTTGGCAACTACGAGAGCTTTCTAGATATTACTTTACATAGAGATAACAACATAACCACCGGTAGGGTGTACAAAAATGTTATTGACGCTGAAAGGAAGGGAATGTATTTGGGAAAAACCGTTCAAGTGGTACCCCATATCACCGATACCATACAAGAATGGGTCGAAAGGGTAGCTCAAATACCCGTTTCGTTGAATAGTAAAACCCCGGATGTCTGTATTATCGAACTTGGCGGAACGATTGGAGACATAGAGAATATGCCGTTTGTCGAGGCTTTCAGGCAGTTTCAGTTGAAAGTGAAAAGAGATATGTGTGTTGCACATGTGAGTTTAGTTCCTCAGCCTCGCAGTACAGGCGAACACAAGACGAAACCTACTCAATCCTCCGTCAAAGATCTCAGAGGTTTGGGATTATCGCCTGATATAATTGTATGTAGGTCAGAAAAACCTTTCGGACATAGCGTAAAAGAAAAGATATCGAATTTTTGTCACGTGGATCTGGACCAAATTTTAAGCATTCCCGATTTGTCGACAATCTACGAAGTACCCGTTTTGATGGAAAACTACGGCATGATAGAATACTTAAACGAGAGATTAAATCTCGGCATCGGTTCCCTCTCGGAAAGCCGACAAAGCATGAAAAAATGGAGGAATTTGGTGGAACGTATCAAACACTTAAAATACAAAGTTAACATCGTCATCGTTGGTAAATATACTCAACTGGAAGACGCTTACGCCTCCCTTGTCAAAGCTATCCAACACGCAAGTAACCATTTGGGGTATAAATCATGCGTCCAATTCGTCGAAGCTTCCGACCTGGAAAAAGAAACCTTAACAAAAAATCCAGTGGCGTATCACGACGCCTGGAGGAATTTGTGCAAGGCGGAATGCGTGGTCGTTCCGGGAGGCTTCGGTAAGAGGGGAGTCGAAGGAAAGATCGAGGCCTGTAAATGGTGCAGGGAAAACAAGATCCCCTTCCTCGGAATTTGCCTCGGTTTCCAAGCAGCCGTAATCGAGTTTGCGAGGAACGTTGCGAACCTCGAAGGGGCTCATTCGACGGAATGCAACGAAACTACTCCCCATCCGCTCATCATAGACATGCCCGAACATAACACCGGTCAAATGGGGGGAACTATGAGGTTAGGGAAACGTACTACTGTTTTTAGACCGGAGTTCGATTCTAAATTGAGGTAAGTTATTTATTCGTCGTAGATTTTGTTCAATTTGTAACTGAAATTATTGTTTTAGGCATTTGTATAAATCTGAGGAAAAAATCGAAGAACGTCATCGCCACAGATACGAAGTGAATCCCGATTACGTGGAAAGACTGGAAAAATTGGGTCTTTATTTCGTGGGAGTAGACACGGACCAGAAACGTATGGAGATTTTGGAACTTCAAGGGCACCCGTACTACGTCGCTGTCCAGTACCATCCAGAGTATCTTTCGAGGCCGTTGGCTCCTTCGCCACCTTTTATCGGGCTCGTTTTGGCGGCCAAAGAAAAGTTGAGTTCGTACATCGTTAAAGGTCTTAAATTGTCTCCGCAAGCTCAATCCGATTATTATGATTCGGACGATGATTTGGAGATTTCGGCGGCGAAGCTTAATGTGAATGAATCTGATAGTAGTAGTGCTTACAGTAGTTCTAGTATCCCTTGAAGGGGAAAGTTGATAAGAGTAATTGAAAAGAATATATAATGTGATATATTGTTGAAATAACACAAATTTTGGGCTCGAAATATTTCCTATTTCAATTCTAATTAACTCGAGATTAGTTTAGTTCCTGTTCGTATTGTGACAAAACCTTAAAAGTTCAGAATTTATAATTAGGAACAATTATTGTAAGTACGATGCTGTAATTTCAAATTTAACATGCATAGCTTATAACTTTGTTAGAATTGGTTCTCAAATGATTTGTAGATATTATGAACCTGATATATGCAAATAAACTTTTGTTGCCAAATTATATACTAAATTATTTTTCACTTATTTCTTGAGAAATTTTCAGGCTACTATAGAAACAAACAAAATTTGAAAGATAAAAAACATATTTTCAAATGTTATGGCCAAATTTTTTACTTATTTCTTGAAAAATTTTCAGGCTACTATAGAAACAAACAAAATTTGAAAGGTGAAATACATATGTATTTTCAAATTTTATGGCCAAATTATTTACTAAATTATTTTTTACTTATTTCTTGAAAAATTTTCAGGCTACTATAAAAACAAACAAAATTTGAAAGATAAAATACATATTTTCAAATTTTATTTCGCAGCTCTGTTTTGACTTTTCGCTGTGAAACTTCTAATAAGTTATTGTTTGTTGCTTTTTTTTTATCCTATGCTATCAATAGATCCTTATATACCTCTTTTGGACATTGAATTTAGTTCAATCCAATTTGGTACGACTTTTATCCTTCGAGTAAATGAATGCATTTTATTCGAACATTATCTAGGAGATTGATACAAAAACCAAAATGCACTATGCAAACATCTAATCACAGCTTTTTCTCTGTTATACACAATCTCGATCTCACAGCCTCCAAAACACAACGTCATAACTCAAGTAATCTTGATCAAAAAAATATAGTAGGCTTAATATTCAACTTATTATTTGCTACTGGGAGATTCTTCGCCACTCGACGTACCATCCCTACTCGATAACGGTTGGACCGCATCCACCCTCCCTTTACTCGTCAAGCTACACTTGGCATCCAGGGAATCCGCCAAGTCTTCTGGCTCAGTTACCGGGAGAGAACAGGCAAAGTTTCTGCACACGTACGCTGCCGGTTTGCCCGAAATTGGCCTGAGGAAATGTTTATTTGGTAATTAATTTCTCTTTATCAGTAAAAAAATCTTATACCTCAATCTAGCTAGCGTTTGGTGTCTTTTGTAAAGGATTCCATCTTTTCCGTCTGTTACCGCCAAAACTCTACCTGGGATGTGTCTACTTCTCAGAACATCCAAGAGAGCTTCGGTCTTTTTATCACCAGTTTCTCCAGCTATGAACACCTTAAAAAATTTCCTTCATATAAAATATTGAGAATATTATAACTTTGTCTAACCTGGGTAGGAGCGTCATGATAAAGCAAGAGTCCCGACAACATTTCGGGAAGTGCTCTTGGAATACTCGTCAATCTCTTAGAGAATACTGTGAGGATCCTTCCCGCCTTCGACTTCAAGTCCGGTCGATCAAGGTAAGCCGCCAATCTCAGGAGATTATGCACAGATACCGAGTTTCCGCAAGGTTCGGCTCCATCTTGATCTGAAGGGTTGAATAATATTAAGTGTAAATATGTAAGGTATAAGGTATATTTTCACCTTCTTTTCCTCGAATCTTTATGCTCGGATCGCCGGCGGGACTGGAAAAGTACCCCATTCCTGTCGCATCCCAAAACATCCTATCCTGGCTCTCCTGGAGAACTTCGGCCCATTGAAGCCAGTCGGCGTCCAGCGAGGCCTCGTAGAGATCCAAGAGACCCCTGATCAGGAAGGCGTAATCGTCCAAGAATCCTTTGATGGGGTGATTGCTAAAAAATCGATATTCATTCAAAGTTTTTCCACTGTTGAATAACTCACGTTTTGACGATTTCGTTACTGTCCCCTCTGTAACAGCATCTCCACAATGAATTGGTTTCCTCGTCGTACAAGAACTTTTTGGCGAAATTTGCCGCCAAAATGGCCCTGTTGATGTAGCTTTGTTCTTTAAGGGCGAAACCCGCTTTGGCGAATCCGGAAATCATTAGGCCTTGCCATGAGGTCACCATTTTGGTGTCCGTGATTGGTTTAGGTCTTTTTTGTCTTTCCTTGTATAAAACATCGAGACACTCTCGCAATATCTCCTTTAATTTGGGGACTGTTATGTTGAACTTCGAAGCCGTCTTCTCGTAACTCCCGAAACAGCAGAGTATGTTCTTGTTGAGGAGTTCCCCATGGGGATCGTATTGGGGCGGTACGTTCCCATTTTCCGTTACCCCGAAATGGAAGGCGAACAGTTCGAAGACTTGGATGTTTTCCCTTTCGAACCGGATGAGTTCTTCCAATTCCGAGTACTCCCAAACGCAGAACGCACCCTCTTTCTTCTCGACATCTCCGTGTTTTGGATAGGAATCTAAAATATTCGAGTTTTGAGGACGGTAAAGAATTTCTTATAAATTTTTTATCTGATGGCATGTCAACGTTATGTCACTCAATTTTGATGACATAAGGTGCCAAGTCCCATAATGAATTCGTTATGGTACTAAGTACCATAATGAAATTCTATATAAAAAACATGCGATGGTGTGATCGAAAAAGTTTATTCAAAATGCATAACTATGTACGAAACTATTCATCATAAATGGTAAAAGAGCAATTACTACAATTTGCAATATTAATTCCAATGGATTCTAGAGTTTTTACATCAGTAGTTGAAAATGTATTAATATAAATGCCATCAGATAAAATTTTGTATGTAATACGAATCATAAACAATCATTACGGCACACATCGTGTTATCAACTTGTACCATAATGATCGTCTTTATGATCCTTATGACCTAAATAACTATTATATACCTGCATCCTCAGCACCGTAGAAACCTCCTAATTCATGCCCCAAATCTCTGTTCACATAAGTGAGAATATCCTGGACCATCTCCGAGAAGAAACGGTCCTTGGTGACCACGAAAGCATCGCAAAAACTTACGGCTAGTTGAGCGTTATCGTACAGCATTTTCTCGAAATGTGGAACATGCCATTTGCTATCCACCGAGTATCTGGCGAAACCTTAAAAAAAATCAACATACAGGGTGTTTCCAGAGTGGTTGGCCATACTCTAGTGGTGAATGCAGGTCATCCAGGCCTTTCAGAAAAGTTGCTAGTTTTGTGTCCTAAGGCTATTAGTTCAGGAGACAAGCATATTATCACGAAAGGGCCAAAAATCAGGACCGCATTTCAAAAAAATTACATAAAATATTCCAAAGTAATGGCTATCGAAAATTCTTACCAACATCCACAAATCACCCTGTATCTCCTTAACTAATAGCCTTAGGACACAAAACAAGCCTGGATGACCTGCAGTCACCCCTAGAGTATGGCCAACCACTCATTAAACACCCTGTATAACTCTTATAATTTTAGTTTCCAAACTCACCTAAATTAACATGATCATGAATTCCACCGTAACCGATCCTTCTCAAAGTTTTCAAGCACATATCCAGCGCTCGAATACCTTCCGGAGATTCTCTATTCCTCGAATAAACATGAAACAGTAAATTGAGAATCGAAGGTTGCGGAAATTTAGGAGCCGTAGAAAAACCCCCGAACTCGTCGTCGAAAGACCTTTCGAACTGGAAGAAACACTGCGCTACAGTTTTTTCACCAGGAACAGAAATTTTCCCCTCGCTAGACTCCAAATCATTTTCTGAGACCTTCCTCAAAATTTCCAGCGCTTTCTGACCTATAAAACAATAAATTAGCGTCAATAAGAATGGAATTATATAAAAGACCCTACCGGCAGTTTCCATAGTTGTCTTTTTTTCTCCCCACATTTGTGCCATGTTCCGCAGGACCGTCTTGAAACCGGGCCTTCCGAACATATCTTCGGGAGGGAAATAAGTGCCTCCGGTCAAAGGTTCAAGTTTGGGGGTGAGAAATACAGACAAAGGCCAACCTCCACCTCCGATGGTGGCTTGAATGAAAGCCATGTACATCTTATCGACATCTGGTCGTTCTTCACGGTCGACTTTAATATTTACAAAGTATTTGTTCATTATTTCGGCTGTAGCTTCGTTTTCGAATGATTCTTTCTCCATTACATGACACCTAAGGGAATAAATGGATACAGTTAAATAACTACAAGCAATCGGATAACGGATAACTTTACCAGTGGCAGGTGGAGTATCCGATAGACAGGAATATAGGTTTATTTTCCTTGTGTGCCTTCTCAAACGCCTCTTTACCCCATGGATACCAGTCAACTGGGTTTGTTGCATGTTGAAGCAAATAGGGCGACTTTTCTAAAACCAATCTATTTTTATTCTCGGTTTTTCCGGGAGATTCAGATGAACCCAGAGAAGAACCAGCGGAACATGAGTGTTCAGACATTTTTCTGACCCAGTTTGTATTCAAAGCGTTCAAGGTTCGAGGAATCCTAAAATCATATCTTCAGATAATCATGTTTACAAACGACGATCTGTCAGATTTGACAATAATAATTGTTTCATTTCAATTTTTTTCACCAATGAATAATTTCGAAGATATTAATTAGAATGCTAGGTTATTCAGCTCACCTTTTTTCGATAATATTCGAATGTGAAACCCTTGAATATAAATTAACAGCGCAAAAATTATAATTATTAGAAATCAAGCAGTCGCGTATTGATAATCGTCGCAGTACGTTTTGCATGATAGATTTGCGAAAACGAGTTGATATCATAGCGATTATTTTCGCAGATTCTGAGAGAGCATATTGATTGGGTTTTTAGAGGAAACTAATATTTCATCAATGAGCTATCGAAGGAAAACGAATGGAAAAAATCTATTTTTATCAACAATTCAAAAATGTCAGGAGATTCTTATTGGTCGACGACAATTTGACAGGTTAAGGCGAACTATAGAATTTACATATTCGCGATTCCAAAAGTCTAAACGCCCCCTGCCGGCTAAATCTCGAATCTAGAAAACCAGTATTGTTTTCATATTTCACGTGCTTCAGGAGCCCGGTATTCGTGAGGGATATTTGGGAATTTATATCGTTTTCTGAGCAGAGTAATTGGTATTGAAAAAAAATAGTGGGTAAGGTATTTATATCAGTGTTATTCTGTTGAAATACGTTCACGAAGTTGTTGAATTTTAGGTTAAAAGTTTGAGTCCAATTTTCTGGGGCAGGTTTGAGTGGTGATTTAGAAAGGTAATTCAATAATTATCATTGCTATGAAATTGATCTTCGTATTTCAAATGACTGTGACTTAATCTTTCTGTAAGAAAGAAATTAGAAAAATCTTTAAGGTGAAATCTGATTGAAACTTTTTTATGTTTAAATAATATATGTAAATAATATAGGTACATAAATTTTAGGACATTGAATTATATAAGAATGAGTGAACAAAGTTCTAGTACTAGAAAACAAAACAGTTTTCAATTGTAATTATTGTGCATTCAATTGCTCCTCGAAAAGAAAAATCAAAGCAGGGTTATACATTTCCATAAATTCCATAAGAAAGATGCCTCAGCAGTTTGTCACTAATGCCTTTGGCATAGTGGAAAAAATGGACCGAATAAAGCACAAATGATCGACTTTTAGGTGTAGCTTCCCAATAATTGAACACAGTCGTCAAACTCAAATAGTGCTCCATTTTTCCTGTTGAATTATTATCAATTCGGCATAATTAAATTTGAAGAAAACAATTTGTTTCACCACAATAAATCCCGAAAAAGTACTCGTTTTCCCCCATGTTTGTTTACGGTTCGCAGCGCCCTCATCGGTAGTTGGAATCGCGAATTCGGGTGTTCAAAACAACTGGATTATTTTCTGTTCCTATTTCAATATTTCAAAGCCAACTGTGAATTTTGAAATTTTGAATTCTAGATCGTATTGAGTTCGTTTCTGTGTGTAGGTTAGAATTTGTAAAAAATGTATTATAAGAATTATAAAATGTGAGGAAAGCGAAGAAATTTTTTATAACTTTGTCCACTTCATTGCGACTATAGGTTTTGATCGAAAAATGCTCACTTTTATGTTTTGATTGCAGGAAAATTTCATTCTAAACTTCGAGGACAGACACTATTGTACCAGGAGCAAAATATCAAGATTTTATTGTAAAAGTAAGTGGTTTTGAATAATCACACCATGAAAATTGTTGATCATTTTTTTCATCAATCATAGTTATATGTCTAGTAACCCTCAAGGTATATTTAAAGGGATTAATCATAATTTGCATCAAGATTTTCCGAACATTATCATTCATAGACAAATTTCGAACCATCTATTACAAGGTATATTCGCGATTGCAATTAACGATGAAGGCGCTGCGAAATGTAAACAAAGATGGAGGAAAACGTTTTTCCTTCGATTTTGTGAGTTGTATGTGACTTTTTAGTGTAGTGTCAAGTTTATTGATTTAAGGAGAACGAATTGTTAATAATTCAGGAAAAATTGAGCACTATTTGAGTTTGACGACAGTGTTCAATTATTTGGAAGCTACATTTTTTCGACTTTGCCAAAGGCATTAGTGACACAAACTGCTGAGGCTTCTTATGGAAATGTATTGACCTGTTTTTTTCTTCGAGGAGCAATTGAAGACGACAATTAATTGTAAAATGATTTTTTTCTAGTACTAGAACTTAGTTCACTCATCGTAATACAATGTCCTAAATTTCATGTACATATATTAACATTAAATCGTTTCAGTCAGACTTCACGTTGAAGATGATTCTAATTTCTTTCATACAGAAAGATTAAGTCAAAGTTATTCGAAAAACGAAGATCAATTTTATAATACTCTTGTTGAAAATTATTGAATCACCTTCATAAATCATCAAACTTGCCCCAATTATTCCGCTCGGTAAACAATAAAAATTTCGAAATATATCTCAGGAATACCAGGTTCCTGGACATTAAATAAAAATATCCAACTTAAAACAATACTCGTTTTCTAGGTTCAGGATTTGGCCGACAGGGGGCGTTTGGCATCGCAAAGACCAAACTATTTCAACTTCCTTTGTTCCTCGTCATAACCGAGATCTGGTTTCATTTTACTTTTAAAAACTTCTTCATTATATCATGAAATTTAATTAAAAAAAAAACAAATATATCACATTCTCATTTTATTACCAAAATAGGCAATATAACAATTTCTAGTCTAATCTTCTTCTTCCTCCTCTTTAGCGGCACCAGATCCAGCACCCTTCCTGATGTTCTTCCTCTTAACACGTCCAGGACGGCCACCACCGAAGGGCGATTTCAAACTGAAATCGATGTGTTTCTGGGAGTCCAACCTGACCACGAAGGACGGGATGTTAACCACCTGTTTCCTCACACTGAAAATACGAATATGTGTAAGTAAAATTTTTAAAATATCGATTTTAAAACTCTATTAGTTTGAACCCGATGGTTATTATATTATTGTCGCCTCGCGAGGTACCCGAGCACACTATGATCCAGCGTGACCGGGGCATAAGAGCTGGTATCATTCCTTTTCGAGTTTCTTTAGCACTAAATCGAACATTGGTTGAGATTGATTAGTGACTCTAGACTCGGGTTGAAGGGAAATTTGTATAAATCTTGTTTTGTCGAGGATATGTGAAAAAAATAACAAGGGAGCTTCTGAGCGCTCGTTCATCCAAGTTGTAGGGAGATTCGCATTTTCCAGTTTTATAAACCAATTGAAAAAATTTTTGACAGCTGTCAAAAAAATTACAGCAGCTCTGTGTCAATTATGCCGAATCAGCTGTTACAGAAATATAAGGATTTCTTATTCAATAATTCGTTGGAATTTAAAATGGTACTGGTTATGCGGTTAAGTAGCTTGAATATATCATTCTACATTAAAATACAAAATTTCGTCACGATCGAATCTGTTGTTTTGAAATTATCAAGAAAACTGAATTTCAAGCAAGTATATTTACGGAACCCCTGGTAGAATTTTGCCCAATAACGAACTTAAACGTGGCATTTGAGATTCGAAACTACCCTGAAAATTTCTCAAGTTTTCTAAACCAAAAGTATATTATTGTCGCCTCACGAGGTACCCGAGCACACTATGATCCAGTGTGACCGGGGCATAAGAGCTGGTATCATTTCTTTTCGAGTTTCTTTAGCACTAAACTGAACATGGATCGACCCAATTAGTGACTCTAGACTCGGAAAACTGAGAGAAAATTAAACTATGAAAACAAGAAAAATCTTAATTTTCATCCTCAGCATATTGTGTTAAGGATCGAAGCTACAAATAACTAGAAAAAAATTCTTCATTTGACAGAACAAGTATACTTTCTCATATTCGGTTCAAACTGGTGAAACTTCAATTTTGAAATATTATATTGTCGCCTCGCGAGGTACCCGAGCACGCTATGATCCAGCGTGACCGGGGCATAAGAGCTGGTATCATTCCTTTTCGAGTTTCTTTAGCACTAAACCAAACATTCGTTGAGATTGATTAGTGACTCTAGACTCGGTAAAAAAAATTGGCCCAAGTACCGAAGGTACCTTACCTGGACTAGGTAGAACCTCAATTCTACACTGTTAATATTTCGGGGCGTTAGCTCGGATGAACCGAAACCAAGTGGCCCTTAAGAAAACAATCAAGGAAAGTCAATTTACCGGATGTGTCTCTGTCTGATGAGTACTCTAGCGTGATGGATGGACTTTGCCAATCCCAACTTGAATACCTGGGTCTGCAGGCGACGTTCCAAGAAATCCTCGATTTTCAAGCCCAACACGTAATCGAGTTTCATCCTGTTCTCGTCGAGGACTCCGATCCTGACCAACCTACGGAGGAGTGCGTTACCTGGAAAAGAAGGAATTGTTAACGAACGGTTCAGGCTGGGACTTCGAGTGGTGATATTGTCTCCTCACTATCGGCACAGACTTCCACCATGAGTGTTGGTGCAGCCTGTTTCCTAAGCTGGAAATTTTTATTCCCCTTTATAGAATAAATTCTGGCACTCTGGACTCGCATGGGGGCGAGACAGAGCGTGGCGGAGGGGTTGGAATCTTCATAATTTTATAATTCAGTTCAATATTTACGACAAAAATCAAATACAATTATGTTGTCCCCTCACTATCGGCACAGACTTCCACCATGGGAATTGGCGCAGCCTGTTTCCTAAGCTGGAAATTCATCTTCCCCTTGAGAATAAATTCTGGCACTCTAGGCTTGCTCGAGGGCAGGACAGAGCGTGGCGATGGGGTTAAATCAACAATTAGTTGAAGAATCTAAATAACAGTTTGCTATCTTTGGTTATACGACTTGTCTCCTCACTATCGGCACAGGCATCCACCATTGAAATTGACGCAGCCTGTTTCCTAAGCTGGAAATTGTTATCCCCCTTGTTTAGAATAAAATTCTGGCACTCTAGACTTGCTTAAAGGCAAGACAGAGCGTGGCGACGGGGTTCTTGAAACTCCACAAGTTGAAAAACGATATTAATTTACGGTGAAAAATTAGAGTGTAAAATAATGAACAAGGCAAATTTCAAACTTTGAACAACCTACCTTCGAAAAGACGTTTGGGGTCTTTCTCTTCAAGTGTGAGGAGCTCCCTGGCGGCTTTACGTATCTTGGCTAGGGAGTATTTCACGCTCCATACTTCGCGTTTGCACCTCAAACCGTATTCACCAATGATTTTCAATTCTTGATCTAGACGAGCCTTTTCGTAGGGACGCCTGGGGGTGACGTAGGTCTTGGAACAGACCGTCGGTACCCTACCGTTAACCATGTTGAAATCGACGAATGCTCAACACTGTAAACGAAAGTTTTTGTCAAAACCAATTCTAGGTTAGGTAACAGAAATCATGAATTTTGGGCTGTAATTTTCTTGTACCCTTGTCATGAATCAGTAAAGCAACAATTTTGCAGTCTGGGATTACACAAGGTTTGATTTTGCCTCACTAGATTAGGGTGCATTGCAATTTTGGCAACCATCCATGCCCAAGATGAGGCAACATCGATTTCTAAATCTACTATTATCCGGGGAATCTCTTAATAATTCAAGTTGAAATTGAAACTAAATAAATCTTTAATTTATCACTGAGTTCATAGTTGGAGTATTTAACAAAATAAAACAAAATATTTAAAAATTATTGATGTACTTACCACTCGCCACGTTACTGATCTGATGCAAGACAGCTCTGATCACTGAAAGAAAGATGGAAGTCGCCACAGATCTAACGAAAGGTCGGATCACAGAAGGAGGGTGAAGAGTTTTGTTTTTTGGGCCCGTGGTCTCAACAAATTCGATTCCTTGTGATTTTGGCTAAAAAATTAAAATCTGAGATTTTGACCATAAAGAATTGTATGATTTGTTAGAAAAAATGAGAAATTAATAAATGTTGATTATTAACTCAGTCGAAATAAAAAAAAATTATGGTAAATTATAATTGTTTATCAATGAATGGTGGAAATCCAAATTAAGAAGTGAACTTGGATTTCCACCAGTCCATTCATTGATTCAATTTTGGTAGCGTAACCTTTAACGGTACGAAACCTTCATTTAATAATTGTTAATATTTTCGGAGTCTGAATACTGAAATATTTTTGTCTGAATATGAAATTTCAAATTTAACATAACTGAAGTGAATTGAGATAGGGAAATTTGGAATTAAAGGGTGGGTTTCAAGCTATGTTTATACATTCCTTCGATTAATTGTTGATTTTCCGAGTTTTCTCGGCCGCTCGAAGGTCGTAATATCGATCTCGAAAGATATCCATCCAATTTATGACTAATTCAGCTGAAACCGTATAGCGCTTCCACCCTGACCGCTTTGGCGCAAGAACGCGAGGGGTGGTTTGCTTTGGGGGAAAATTTCAACGTGGAAAACGGCCAGAGCGTGCGCTCATCGCGGTCGTGCAAGTGAAAGTGTTGTTTTTCTTCTTTGTGTTGTTGCCTTTGGTCGTTTTTCTTTTTCGCGAGTATTGAAATTCGCTTTTTTAATGTGTCCAACTTCTTTTCGAGGGTGATTTTCCAAGTTTTCTGGATTTTCATGCATCTCGCGCGGGACGTCACGACTTCTGGCGGAGGTGAGAGGTTATTGCACCCTAATTGGATTTTTGTATCGCTATGTACAGGTGGTCCGATATTCTCTAGCGGAATTTTAATTTTTTATGGAAATTTTAGGGAATTATTGGGGAAAACCGTAATCTCGTAATCAAAGTAAATCGTAAATAAAGTCATATTTAAAAAAAAAAAAAAATTACCTTTTCACATTTCGTTTTCGTTATATTATGTAGATATCACTATGATTTTTATATTTAGTTTTCCTTCCGAATCAAGATTGTTCATCATGATCTTTAATGAAATAAATTAGTTTTTGATTGTTGTAAAAATTGGCGGAATCTGAATTGTTTTATGTTCCTTAGTGCATTCACCATTTCAGAATGAGGAAAAAATCGTTATTCCTGTTGAACTTTATCGACCAATTGATCTTCTATGCATGATACAAATTGTGTTGTGTTTGTATCATGAATGAGAATGTTCAATTATTTACATTATTACTCGGAAAATAGTTTTCCCCTCGGTATCAATTCGTGTCGGAATAGACAGTTTCCTGTTCGTACTGTTCATTTACAATTTTCTGTAAAATTATTGTCCCGCACTTCTCATCATAACGTAGAGATAGCGCTTCTATGAGTAAACTACCGCCATCTAGTATATTTTCCTATTTACACTAAATAGAAGAAAGAAAACTGTAAATTTTACAGTTTTCTTTCTATCGTGATTTCCTGCATTATCGATTACCCATTACAGAAAGCTATCCCACTCCACTGAATAGAAGAAAGAAAACTGTAAATTTTACAGTTTTCTTCCTCTCGTGATTTCCTGCATTATCGATTGCCACGTTACAGAATGCTGTCCCACCGCTCCTGGCCGCACCGCCTGTCGCCATCTGTGACCTTGCTCAACACCAGCCTCGCGCTAGGCCAGTCGGAGGAGTCGGGAATCGAACCCGGACCGATCGCCACGATAACCGGATCTCTGTTCTCCTTTCCGGAACATGGGGATCTGGATCACTACGACACCGATCACACGGACCTGGGGAGCGAGGCCGACGAGGCCGAGCTGAGGAGGGCCCTACTCAGGGACGTAAGTATGCGGAATTTATTTCGGAAAAATTTCTTCGCGAAAAAATTTGAATGGACTATCGGGAGAAAAGAACTAGAGTTTTGCTATGTTCAAAAATGGGAAATTATTTCTGAAAGGGTTCGTCGAAAAAAATTTATGGGGTAGTCCTTTTTTTTCAAAAATAAGTGACCTTTCTCATTGTTTTGATATTCGTGATCCCTATTTTATATGGGAAAAAACTGTGAATGTGAATTTTTATTTTCATTTTTAGACGAATTTTCGAAAATTTTTATTGAAATTACTATACATACTTATATATACAGAGTGTCTATTTGAGGACAATTTTTCCGAATTGAAAAAACGACTTAGAAAGGAAAAAATTTGAATAGACTATCGAGAAAAAAGACCTAGAGTTTTGCGATTTTCAAACAGTTTTTGGGAATTTATTTCGAAAAAAGTTGTTCGAGAAAAAATTTGTTAAACTATCGTGAGACAAGACTTTCAATTTTCAAACTGAAACAGATTTTGGGAATTTATTCCGAAAAAAGTTTGTCGAAAAAAATTTGTATAAAATATCGAAAGAAAAGACTTTCAATTTTCAAACAGAAACAGTTTTTAGGAATTTATTTCGAGAAAAGTTGTACGAAAAAAAATGTGAATAAACTATCGAGAGAAAAGACTTTCAATTTTCAAACAGAAACAGTTTTTGGGAATTTATTTCGAAAAAAGTCGTACAAAAAAAAAACTGTGTATAAACTATCGAGAGAAAAGACTTTCAATTTTCAAACAGAAACCTTTTTTGGAATTTATTTGGAAAAAATTGTACGAAAGAAAATGTGAATAAACTATCGAGAGAAAAGACTCTCAATTTTCAAACAAAAACAAAGTTGGGAATTTATTTCCAGAAAAGTTGGTCGAAAAAATGTGTATAAACTATCGAGAGAAAAGACTTTCAATTTACGAACAGAAACAGTTTTTGGGAATTTATTTCGAAAAAAATTGGTCGAAAAAAATGTGTATAAACTATCGAGAGCAAAAACTTTCAATTTTCAAACAGATACAGTTTTTGGGAATTTATTTCGAAAAAAGTTGGTCGAAAAAAAATTTGTATTAACTTTAGAGAAAAAAGACTTTCAATTTTCAAACAGAAACAGTTTTTGGGATTTTATTTCGAAAAAAGTTGTACAAAAAAAAGTGTGAATAAACTATCGAGAGAAAAGACTTTCAATTTTCAAACAGAAACAAATTTTGGAAATTTATTTCGAAAAAAGTTGTACGAAAAAAAATGTGAATAAACTATCGAGAGAAAAGACTTTCAATTTTCAAAAAGAAACAGTTTTTGGGAATTTATTTCGAAAAGAGTTGTACGAAAAAAAATGTGTATAAATTATCGAGAGAAAAGACTTTCAATTTTCAAACAAAAACAGTTTTTGGGAATTTATTTCCAAAAAAGTTGGTCGAAAAAAATTTGTATAAATTATCGAGAGAAAAGACTTTCAATTTTCAAACAAAAACAGTTTTTGGGAATTTATTTCCAAAAAAGTTGGTCGAAAAAAATTTGTATAAATTATCGAGAGAAAAGACTTTCAATTTTCGAACAGAAACAGTTTTCGGGGATTTATGTCGAAAAAAGTCGTAAAAAAAAAATCTGTATACACTATCGAGAAAAAAGACTTTCAATTTTCATACAGAAACCGTTTTTGGGAATTTATTTCGGAAAAAGTTGGTCGAAAAAAAATGTGTATAAACTATCGAGAGAAAAGAATTTCAATTTTCAAACAGAAACAGTTTTTGGGAATTTATTTCGAAAAAAGTTGGTCGAAAAAAAATTTGTATTAACTTTAGAGAGAGAAAAGACTTTCAATTTTCAAACAGAAACAAATTTTGGGAATTTATTTCAAAAAAGTTGATCAAAAAAAATTTGTATAAAATATCGAAAGAAAAGACTTTCAATTTTCAAACAGAAACAATTTTTAGGAATTTATTTAGAAAAGAGTTGTACGAAAAAAAATGTAAATAAACTATCGAGAGAAAAGACTTTCAATTTTCAAAAAGAAACAGTTTTTGGGAATTTATTTCGAAAAAAGTTGTACGAAAAAAAATGTGTATAAACTATCGAGAGAAAAGACTTTCAATCTTCAAACAAAAACAGTTTTGGGAATTTATTTCCAAAAAAGTTGGTCGAAAAAAATTTGTATAAATTATCGAGAGAAAAGACTTTCAATTTTCGAACAGAAACAGTTTTCGGGGATTTATGTCGTAAAAAGTCGTTAAAAAAAAAAATCTGTATACACTATCGAGAAAAAAGACTTTCAATTTTCATACAGAAACAGTTTTTGGGAATTTATTTCGAAAAAAATTAGTCGAAAAAATTTGTATAAACTATGGAGAGAAAAGAATTTCAGTTTTCAAACTAAAACAGTTTTTGCGAATTTATTTCGAAAAAAGTTGTACGAAAAAAATTTCTTGAGCTGGTCCTTTTTTTTTCCAAAAATAAGTGACCTTCCTTAATGTTTTTTATATTCGTGATACCTACCTATATTATATAGGAAACATCTGTGCATTGTATTTTTATTTACATTCTTGGACGGATTTTCGGAAAGTTTCATTAAAATTACTACACTTAGATATACAGGGTGTCTATTTGAAACCTTGTTAGAATCAGTTGTATCCATTTTAAGACTCAGTGTTTTTTCAGCAATGGAGGCAGTTTTTCGACAAAGTAAGTGCTTTTCATCGATTCCCTCCCGACACCTTTTGAACCGATTTTTTTTGGTAACAGTACGACAGCGAGGGCTTCGGCGAGATACCCTGGGACCACTTCCTGACGGTGATGAACGACCCCGAGTTCTGCCAGAGGATCTCGCAGGGAAAACGGGAGATCCTGCTGGAGAGGTCGAGGAACGCCACCACCCCCGCCATCACGTTCCAGGACTTCGTCAACGTGGTGAGTCGATTTTTCCTTTGATCTCGCCGCCCGAATCTCCCGTACCTGGAGAGACGGCCACCCATGATCGACCTAATTGTCGAGGGGAATACAAACAAACGGACGCACAACGGAACGTCTGTTGGTTTTGGCCGTCAACAGTGACGCCCACCCTTTTGTGACGGTGCCGGTACGCCACCAAATTACCGCCCGCCCCCGGAATAACCTAAATACGGTCCTCGGTCGACGTGATGATTGCCCGATTCGCCTCGCCGCCTTTGTCCCCCGATTAAAGGGAGAAAATTAGGATGTGAAGAGATTTGGATAGATTGCGACTTTTCTTGTTTATGCACTTCTTTTAGTTTTTGGATGAGCTACCGGTTGGACTCGTCAGTAAAGTCGGTGAACGGTCGTGGATGGTTTGCGACCACCCTCAGATGAACTTACTGTGAAATTGAACAATTTGAGCAGAGCATGAAGTTTGCAGCACGAGCCGAAGGCGAGTGCTGTAATTCATCAAGTGAGTTATGACCATTACCGCAAGTTGAATACTATACTTTACCTACGAAAATAACAATAAAAAGCTCGAAGTTCAAATGAAGAAACAATTGGTGATAAATTTTCTTTAGAAAAGTTTGCATAAACCATTGAGAGAAAATACTTTCAATGTTCAAACAGAAACAGTTTTTGGAAATTTATTTCGAAAAAAGTTGTACCTACAAAAAAAAAATTTATAAACTATCGAAAGGATAGACTTTCAAATATTTAATCAGAAACAGTTTTTGGGAATTTATTTCGGAAAAAGTTGGTCGAAAAAAAATTTGTACAAATTATCAAGAGGAAAGACTTTCAATTTTCAAACAAAAACAGTTTTTGGAAATTTATTTCGAAAAAAGTTGTAAACAAAAATTTGTATAAACTATCGAAAGTCAATTTTCAAACAGAATAAGTTTTTGGGAACTTATTTCGAAAAAAGGTGTACGAAAAAAAAATTGATAAACTATCGAGAGAAAAGACTTTCAATTTTCAACCAGAAACAGTTTTCGGGAATTTATTTCGAAAAAATTTGGTCTAGAAAAAATTAGTCTAAACTACCGAAAGAAAGTCTTTCAATTTTCAAACAAAAACAGTTTTTGCGGATTTATTTCCAAAAAAGTTGGTCGAAAAAAATTCGCATAAATTATCGAGAGGGAAGACTCTCAATTTTCAAACAGATACAGTTTTTGGGAATTTATTTCGAAAAAAGTTGTACAAAAAAAAATCTGCATACACTATCGAGAAAAAAGACTTTCAATTTTCATACAGAAACGGTTTTTGGGAATTTATTTCGAAAAAAGTTGTTCGAAAAAAAATTTGCATAAACCATCCAGAGAAAAGACTTTCAAATATTTAATCAGAAACAGTGTTTGGGAATTTATTTCGGAAAGAGTTGGTCGAAAAAAAATTTGTACGAATTATCGAGAGAAAAGACTTTCAATTTTCAAACAGAAACAGTTTTTGGGAATTTATTTCGAAAAAAGGTGTACGAAAAAAAATTTGTATAAACTATCGAAAGGAAAGACTTTCAATTTTCAAACAGAATTAGTTTTTGGGAACTTATTTCGAAAAAAGGTGTACGAAAAAAAAATTGATAAACTATCGAGAGAAAAGACTTTCAATTTTCAACCAGAAACAGTTTTTGGGAATTTATTTCGAAAAAATTTGGTCTAGAAAAAATTAGTCTGAACTACCGAAAGGAAGTCTTTCAATTTTCAAACAAAAACAGTTTTTGCGAATTTATTTCCAAAAAAGTTGTACAAAAAAAAATCTGCATACACTATCGAGAAAAAAGACTTTCAATTTTCATACAGAAACGGTTTTTGGGAATTTATTTCGAAAAAAGTTGTTCGAAAAAAAATTTGCATAAACCATCCAGAGAAAAGACATATTTAATCAGAAACAGTGTTTGGGAATTTATTTCGGAGAAAGTTGGTCGAAAAAAAATTTGTACAAATTATCGAGAGAAAAGACTTTCAATTTTCAAACAGAAACAGTTTTTGGGAATTTATTTCGAAAAAAGGTGTACGAAAAAAAATTGTATAAAAGATCGAGAGAAATAACTTTCAATTTTCGAACAGAAACAGTTTTTGGGAATTCATTTCCCAAAAGGTTGGTCGAATAAAAATTTGCATAAACTATCGAGAGAAAAGACATTCAATTTTCAAACAGAAACAGTTTTTGGGAATTTATTTCGAAAAAGATTGTACGGAAAAAATTTGTATAAACTATCGAGAGAAAAGACTTTCAATTTTCAAACAGAAACAATTTTTGGGAATTTATTCCGAAGAAGGTTGTTCGAAAAAAAATTTGTATAAACGTGAGAAAATACATTCAATTTTCAAACAGAAACAGTTTTCAGAATTTATTCTGTAAAAAGTTGTACGAAAAAAATTTGTATAAATTATCAAGAGAAAATACTTCCAATATTCAAACAGAAACAGTTTTTGGGAATTTATTTCGAAAAAAGTTGTACAAAAAAAAATTTGTATAAACTACCGAAAGGAAAGACTTCAAATTTTCAAACAGAATAGATAGGAAGCAGAGGATAATAGTATTTTATTTAACGAGCGGTAAGGTAGGTCATAACTCACGAAGATGAAGTTTGCAGCACGAGCCGAAGGCGAGTGCTGTAAATCATCAAGTGAGTTATGACCATTACCGCAAGTTGAATACTATACTTTATCTACGACTATAACAATAAAAAGCAAAAAAAAATTATCCGTTTTCTAGACACTGCAAGTTCAAATGAAGAAACAAATGGTGATAAATTGTCTTAAGACCTTCTTATTTCGAGAACCAGTGGAAAACGGGTTTTCTTCAATTACTTTCCATGCCTTGGTTGGGTAGTTTTTCCTATAAAATATTTGGATACCCCTCAAGAAATACTATCATATTGATGGGTCATTTTTCTTCAATCTTGTTCAAGGGAAAAGTCAAAAAAATCCAGTGACCCGCTTACGTGAGACACCCTGTACATCATTTTTCATTATTTTCTAAAAATATAGAATAAATTCTCTACTTTTTATTGCTGAATTTGATGAGAAGCTACCCATAAAAATATTCCAATTATTTTTAGAATCGAATCAACAAAATATCGCGCATAGTGTCCGTAAACAGAACTCATACATAATATGAAAAAAATACTCGAATATCCGTAGATATTGAAGAATTCAACATCTGGCATTAATTATGTCTCAGCTGTAAACTCTGCAGTCTCCAAATTGCCTGATATTTCAAAAACAGAAATCTCCAGTTGTTTCACATTCAGGGAGGTTATTGAAGAGGTCCCCACAATTCGGGTGCGGAATGCAGGCAAGGGTTGCGAGGTGAAAGGGAAGTGTAAATACATGGGTTGGATATCTTCCCAAAATACTTCAATCAACGACAATACTTTATCTATAACTATAAGGAACAATAAATACTAAGATACAAGTATAGAGAAAGAACATCATTTACAAATCTCAATAGTTACCTATATTAATGCATTATTTATGTTGATTGTGCTTCTTAGCATGGAGTAGAAAGTCCATAGGGGCGATGCTTTATATTCAGTGCTAAGTTCACTAAAATATGCCAAGAGAACATTCTCTGTAAACGACGACTTACTGCTACACCCTTGAAAATTGTTTTATAGACTTTGATATTTGTTTTGGGATTTTTCGGGTAATAAATTCTGTGTGGTAACATTGGCTGATCGTCTTATTTCTTGAGGTGTACATAATAATTCATCTTCACTATCTGAACTTATTTTTCAGCAAAACATTCACAATTATAATTAGGTATCAACTTAATTTGAGCAAACGTCAAAATTATTCGAATGACCTCCCGTCAATACCAATGATGGACTGTTCCCTTTCGGCCAATCGGCTTCTTCAGAAGCACAGAGACAGGAAGTCATAGCAGTGAGCACGGTGTTTGATCACAGATACTATTAAATACTCAAAAGTGGTTGAATAATGACTTTATTCAATAGGAGTAGATAAACCTTCTTTTTGTACAGTTCCGGAGCTGTCACCCCTCTTTTGAGAAGCTAAGGGCACTCAACTTGAAGAAGACACAATGATGCGATTAACACGGCGATAGGTATCAGAAGATTCGGTCCTGTTCGATAACATAACTCGGAGTTAACTCAGAAGATTTTGGTTTTCTACGTGATTCTCTCGGTGACTTACTATCCCATCAGCATTCAACAATTTTTCTTCGCGCTTTCGAACTTGAAGAGGTCAAAGTCGACCGGCCGTAAACACGCCGTCAGATAACGAGGCGGCGCTAGAAGTCACATATTTAAGCGGCAGCCGCCTCGAGGAACAAGGTTATCTCCCTTCGCCGCCGGTAAACAGATTTTGTTTGTTGTTCGCCAATCTGGCCGGGACCGAAAACAAAACGAGGATCGTGCCGCAATTACGATAGAATTATAGGGTCCCGTCCGACGAGGATCTGATGGAGGCGGTGGACACCACCAAAATTTTCAAAAAACTTTCAACCAATTCGAGAAGAAAGTTGGGGAGAAATAATTCACCGTCCTCTCTCGAGTTTCGGGGTTAGCGGACTCCGCGAGAAGGGCCGAAGGAGCACTCCAAGAGTGCTAATAACTATAAATACCGACCCGAAAACGATGGCCCGGTCGCCTATTAGGAGGGGCGTGTCCGCTGCCTACCATAATTACTTATTTGAATATTAATTAGGTTGCTTACGCGGACCAGGGCAGCACTTGGACCCGGAGAAACACCTCGAAGAAGTTGGCGTGAGCTAATTCCTGAGTGGACATTTTTCTCAGTGCCTCTCACTTGGCTTGGGAGCACCCACGTTCTTAAACTCTTTCTCCGAAATTTTCCCACAATCAATCGTAGTCGCATATTTTCCCCTTTCCATCTTATTATGAAACTGGACATGAATAAAAAATTTGAAAAAATGGAAGAAATTTCGGAGAGATTAGGGATGAAAATAGAAGAGAACTGAAGGAAACCAGAGAAAGAATTGATATAATAGAAAACAGACTTGAGAAGAAAATTGAAGAAGATATAATTACAATAAATGACATACTCACAACAAGAATAGATGTAACAGAAAAAAAATTGGAAAAACAAATAGAAATAAATTCTCAAATACACCAGAAGGGATTAGAAGTGACTGAAGTCAATACAAAAAAAGATTTTAATGAGCAATTAGAAAAGAACAAAAACGAAATTTATATCAATGCAGAAATTCAAAATGAGAAGACAGAGAAACAAAATGAAAAATTAGAAAGAGTAATCAACAAAGCTATCACACCAGAAATAATAAATATATGGGATAGTAAATGGAATTTCAAAGGAAAAATTAAAATACAGCATCCATTCGTTAAATATTTGTAGCATAAGGAAAAATTATTCCCAACATTTATAAAATTTAAGGAATTTGTAAGAAATGTGTTATCAGATGAAGCATTATTGTGGTTCAACAATCAAGAAATGGATATCGAGAATTTCACAGAATTAGAATCAAAATTTTTAAATTATTTTTGGGGAACATCCCAACAAAAAGTCATAAAAAATTCAGTGTAAAATTCAACCCTATGAGAGGATCTTCATACCATAAATATGCTATGCAAATTTATAGTGTTGCACAATATTTGAATTCAGATTTCACAGAAGAATATATAGTGAGTTGATTATACAACATTTTGATAAAGATTTAGAAGATGTATTGTTATTATATGATATGAAAGATATAGGTTGAGGGGACAGAATAATTCCAACCATAATATACAATATTATAGAAACAATAATAATAATGGTATACAACAAAATCATGTAAATGAAATGCAACAAGGACAAAGGAATAATTATAACAGTAAAAACAACAATAATTACAGAAACCAGAATTATAATAGAAATAAAAGATCGTCAGCATATAATGAAAGAAATGTTAATGGAAATAATCATCAAAGGGGAAATCTAAGAGAAGAAAATAGAAGAATGAATAATGTAAATAGACATAGTGGTAACCCAGAAAATAGGAGCCAAGAACAAAGGACTCAACATGAAAATTTTTGAAGATAGCTCCTATTGAAAATAATGATATTTATCAACATCCAAGAGAATTTATAAATTTAAAGGAAAAAATTGATTATGGTGATGTCAAAAGTTTGATTTATGTGAAAGCAAAATTTTATTTAAAAAATTACGAAAAGTACTGCCGTGAAGGCAGGAGCTTTTGAGCGCTCGTACATGCACCTGGTAGGTAGATTCGCATTTTCCAGTTTTAGAAATCAATTGAAGGAATTTTTGACAGCTGTCAAAAAAATTCTGAAACTTTGGCAAAACTCCAGACTTCATGTCAGTGCTTTAGGTGACCAATTTTTTTTCGATAATTCGCTAGAATTTTCTACGGTATCTATGGTCTTGGTCAAGCGATCTGCACAAAATTTGGTTTCTATGGTTTCTATGGTTCTGGTCATGTGATCTGGAGAAATGTAGCTTGAATATATCATTCTGCATTAGTATACAAAATTTCGTCACGATCTAATCTGTAGTTTTGAAATAATCAAGAAAAATAAATTTCAAACGACCATATTTACGGAACCCCTAGTATAATTTTGCTCATAGATGAACGTGATCACGACATTCGAGATCCACACCTATACTGAAAATTTCAAGTCCCTAGGCGTTTCCGTTCAAAAGTTGCAATTTTCTATGGTTTCTATGGTTCTGGTCATGCGATCTGGACAAAATTTCACATGTAGCTTGAACACCTCATTTTCCATTTGAGTGCAAAATTTCATCTCGATCAAATCTGTAGTTTTCAAGTAATCAGGGAAACAAAACTTTGAACGGCCATATTTACGGAACCCCTGGGCGAATTTGGCCCATTAACGAACTTAACCGAGGCATTCGGGAACTGAAGCCATACTGAAAATTTCAAGTCTCTAGGTTGTTCCGTTTGAGAGTTATCGTGCTTACGGCCGGACGGACGGACGGACAGACTCGAATTTTCCGACGGATTCGTCATCATTGAGTTGAACATAGTCGATTGAGACAATTTTCGGTTCAAAATTCGAAAAATACAGACATCGTGACGAAATGATATAGCCCTCGTGTAAGTAGTACGAGCGCTCAAAAATATCAAAATTTTAGTAAACACTGGTTCAGAAATATCATTAATGAATCAAAATTTAATAAAAGAACTAGAATTAAAACAAATTTGTTATAAAATACCCAAAACAACTTTGATAGGTGCAAATAAAAAAAAATTAGGGGAATTTCAACAGGGATAATAGGTGAAATAATATTCAAAGAAAGAGATTACGAAATGCAACTTATGGTAATGGATAATATGGATTATGATATGGTACTTGGAACAAATGAAATGGACAGGAATAACATGATAGTGGGCTAAAAGAAAGGGACAATTACAAATAGGAGAAGAAATATGTTATTTTGAGAAAGATATTAGAACATATAGTGAGTGCACTCACCAATAAAACGTTATTTTAGAGTTTAAATATATTAGTTTCAGTTTATTTTGATAGTTGGGGTTGTTTTTAGAACTTTTCAGGTCACCCGGTCCCAAATTAACGACATCCGTTGATTATACAAAGTAACACAATGTATGCACGAATATACAGACTCTTCTCCGAGATGTGTAACCGAATTTGAGATTAATTATTCATATTCCTAAATATTCCAAAAGACCCCGAAGAAGTTGGCGTGGAGAAATTGGTGGTGATTTTCATTGGTTTGTTGGTAAAACTCATTTTACTAAATTTTCCGATGGTCCGGACCTGGCGGCCGGGTCGGCTGCTGCCGGCCGGCCCGGTATTTTGATGAATCGTTATTAATACTTTTGAAAAATTCGTATCGAACTCATAAAATATGTGTTCCGAAATATGTGGATCGCAGATGCCGGTCGAGTGCGTGGAAACAATGGAATTTTTATTGGAAATCTATAAGGCCACAGGGCCGTAATGGTCTTGGACGTCGTGGGAAAACGCGTGAACGGTTCTCCCAAATTGATTGAAGTCGAAACGCTCCCGGGGGCGAACGCGGTAATCGGTTTTTTTATGATTTATAACTCGGAAGGTTGATTACGACATGTTTCGGTTTCAGCTTTGTTTCTTTTATTCTTTATATCTAAGGCTTTTGATTTTAAGCTTTTGCAACTTTTGGATGGGATCGACGAGATGGAAAGGAAATATTTTAGCAGTTTGTTTGAAATATATATATATATTTATACCGGTCTACAGGTGCGAAGGATAAATTTGATGTTCTATGGGTTACGTGTATTGACTTGTTAGCTTGCTTTATTAGTCTATCTAAAACAATTTTTTCTTGTTTCGTGATTGTAACAGTTTCTTTGAGTTGGAGAAAAAAGAATATGAAAAGTAAAAATTAATTTTCGGCAATCGAGACAAACCCTCGGGGGGAACCTCACACCGCCGCCGCGGCATCCCCCCGCGGGCCCCCAAAAACCAATTTCACGGCTCGTAAAAGTCCAAGGCGCCAGCCTCCGATCCGTTCCTGATTTATCGCCGTCCGTCCGTCCGAATTAACGACGGCGCGCGAGAGAGAGAGAAAGGCGTAAAGGTCAAAATTGACCCGTCAGCGAAGGGGGGCGACGGTCCCCCTCGGGCCGGGGGCACAAAAGCGCCGACGCGGGGCCCCGGCCAATTTGGTAGTAAATTTATAATTCGGTCTCGATTATTCGGTGGGTTCCCCGTTTAAAATTCCTCCGGATGATTGTCGGGGCAGCGGCGCAACAGGAGGAGATAAAGATCGGTATTTCTTGATGATCGAATTAAGTTCGGATCGAGGGCACCTCTATCGGCGTCCGAGAGAGGGGCGCATATCGCACATGTCGGTCTTAGTCGATTTTTGCGTCGATCGGAAGTACAATTTAGTTTATCTACTCCGATTGAATAATATAGTCATTACTCAACTACTTTCGATGGAGTAATGGTATATGTAAACAAACACCGTGAGTGTTCTCCCACTCACTCACTCCTATAACTCCCCTGTGTGATTGGCCGTGAGGGAACAGTCCATTATTAGTATTGAGGGGAGGTCACTTGAATAATTTTGACGTTTAATCAAATTGAGTTGATACCTAATTATTATTGTGGATATTTCGCTGAAAAAGATTAATTCAGATAGTGAAGATGAATTACTATGTACATCTTCAGAAATAAGACAATCAGCTGATGTTACCATACAGACTTCATTTTCCGAAAAATACCAAAACAAATATAAAGGTGTAAACAACAATTTCAAGATTGGCGTAGCAGTAAGAATATCAAGTCATTGTTTACAGAGAATGTTTTTTTGGCATATTTTAGTGAACTTAGCACTAAATATGAAGCATCGCCCCTATAGACTTTCTACTCCATGTTAAGAAGCACAATCAACATAAATAATGCATGGTTATATGTAACTATTGAGATTTTTAAATAAAGTTCTTTCTGTGTACTTGTATCTTAGTATTTATTGTTACAAACGTAGATAAAGTATAGTATTCAACTTGCGGTAATGGTCATAACTCACTTGATGAATTACAGCACTCGCCTCCGGCTCGTGCTGCAAACTTCATCTGCGTGAGTTAAATAATATACTATTATCTACTCCTATTGAATTAAATATTCATTATTCAACTACTTTTGAGCAATTAATAGTATCTGTAAACAAACAACGTGCTCACTGCTATAACTCCCTATCTTTGTGCGTATAAACAAGCCGATTGGCCGAAAGGAAACAGTCCATTATTGGTATTGAGGGGAGGTCACTTGAATAATTTTGAAGTTTTCTCAAATTAAGTTGATAACTAATTATTATTGTGGATGTTATGCTTAAAAAGATGAGTTCAGATTGTGAAGATGAATTATTATGTGCACCTTCAGAAATAAGACAATCCGCCAATGTTACCATACAGAATTTATTGCCCGAAAAATCCCAAAACAAATATAAAGGTGTATACAACAATTTTCAAGATTGGTGTAGCTGTAAGAATGTTGAGTCATCGTTTACAGAGAATGTTCTTTCGGCATATTTTAGTGAACTAAGCACTAGATATTAAGCATCGCCCCTATAGACCTTTTATTCCATGCTGAGAAGCACAATCAACATAAATAATGCATTGTTATAGGTAACTACATATCAAGATTTGTAAATGGAGCTCTTTCTCTGTACTTGTATCTTTGTATTTATTGTTACTTATAGTCATAGATGAAGTATTGTCGTTGATTGAAGTATTTTGGGAAGATATCCAACCCTTGTATTTACAATTCCCTTTCCCCTTCCATCCCTTGCTCTACTTTTCGCACCCGTATAGAGGAAACCACTTCAATTACTTCCCTGAAAGTGAAACAACTAGAAATTTCTGTTTTTGAAATATCAGGCAATTTGGAGATTAAAGCCTTTACAGCTGAGTCTTAATTGAAGCCAGATGTTGAATTATTCAACATCTGCGGATATTCGAGTATTATTTCTATATTATATATAAATTCTGTTTACGGACACTAGGCGCAATATTTTGTTGATTTGATTCTTAAAAGAATTGTAATATGTTTATGAGAAGCTACTCGTCAAATTAAGCAATAAATGCATATTATTCATTATATATTTTCAGAAAATAATCAAAAATGATAGGGTGTTTCAAGTGAGCGGGCCACTGGATTTTGTGACTTTTCCTTTGAGCAAAATTGAAAAATGACTCATCAATATGATAGTGTTTCTTGAGGGGTATCAAAATATTTCATAGGAAAAACTATCGAACCAAGGCATGAAAAGAAATGGAAGAAAAACCGTTTTTCCAGAAAAAAAAAATTTCTGCAAATTTGACTGGTTTTCAAAATAAAAAGGTCTGAAGACAATTTATCACCAATTGTTTCTTCATTTGAACTTCATGATATTTTCCCATATTTTTTTGAATGCTCAATCGATTCTGAATCTGAATATGTAAATATGATGGTGATTTCGTATTTATTTCCAGCAATTCCATTCAAAATCAACCTGACGAAATTCAGATTTCATTTTTTTTTAAAATATGTTATCTGTGTTTCAATCAATATTTGATTGTCAAAATTTAAAGTTATCATTCTCGATTATAATAGGAGTGAAAAAATGAAGCCCTAATTTCCATTTAAAGCTCTCAACATGTTGAGTCCTTGAAGAAAGTTGGGATTGTCTCAGAAAGTGCGAAGAAGTGAGAGGCAGGCACTTTCAACAGTTTCTGTGAATAGCATTTTTATTGCTTTTAATGAATAATTTCAACAAATCCTAACTTTCTTGAAGAGTAAACTTATTTTCGCTTCTATTATACACTAGAATAAAAAATTCAAATTTGGCAATCAAATATTGATTGAAACACAGACAACATGGATATATTTTCCGAATATGGAATCTAAATTTCCTCAGGTTGATTTTGAATAGAATTCTTGAAGTAAATACAAAATCACCATTATATTTACATATTCAGATTCAGAATCGATTGAGAAAAATTCAAAAAATATGGGAAAATATATAAAGTATATTTTGCAAGAAAGATTTATCCGTTTTCTAGAAAACCAGAAGTTCAAATGAAGGATCAATTGTTGAGAAATGGTCTATTGCGCTTCCTATTTTGAAAACCAGCCAAATTTGGCAAACATTTTTTTTTTGGAAAAACGGTTTTCCCCTCATAACTTTTCATGCTTTGCTTCGATAACTTATTTGGATAGCCCTTAAACAATAATGATGAGTCACTCTCCAATTTTGCTCAAAGGATGAGTCACAAAATTCAGTGACCCGCTTACGTGTAACACCCTGTACATCATTCTTCATTACTTTCAGGAAATATAAAATTAATTCCATACATTTATTGCTAAATTTGACGAGTAGCTTCTCATGAAAATATTACAATTATTTTTAGAATCAAATCAACAAATATCGCGCCTAGTGTCCGTAAACAGAATTCATATATAATATGAAAGAATACTCGAATATCCCCTAAATAATTTAAGGCCAGATCGAAGATTCACTTCAATCACGGTCATATGTCTTTTTCTACTTGGACAGTGGAAACAAATTTTATGATTCCTTTCTTCAGGGACATTATTATCATTATCAGCCTTAACCTTGAAAATATTGCAGATATGGTCAAGGAGATTTCGACGTAAAATTTTATAGAAATCCCCTCATCCCCTACCGGGTTACAGTTATCTGTATCTACTGAAATGAAAATCGACGAGAACCACGCCTCCTGAGTTTGACCGGCTCGAACTATAATTACGATCCCAGCGCCATCTAATTCTCATTCCAATTTTTGGTCTCATTTAGTCCCGTATAGTTGGGTATCTTTCCAAAATACTTCAATCAACGGTTTTGTATTCAACTTGCGGTAATGGTCATAACCCACTTGATGAATTGAGTGCGTGTGTTATGAGTGCGTGAGTTATGACCTTCATTACCGCTCGTCAAATAATATACTATGGTTTTTGGAATTTTGAGGCTAACTGCTACTTTTTGATTATTGCTTGGGGAACGAGATTCCAAAAAAAACTGGAAATTTGCCATATTCGACAAAATGAATCACCACAAACAAGAAACCGAAAAAAAGGTTCCCGAGGACCCTCGATCGGATAAAAACCCGTATAATGCAGAAATAATGTTTGCGTTTCGGTCGTCGACAAACAGCCGCGGGGGGGTCCCCCAGGTACCGATGCGACGAGGACTTGACGTTGACATCGTCATTGTGTGCGTGCAGTACTCTTCCCCGTTTCGTCCGCTTCGAATGCCGCACTGAAGAGATTAAATATGCGTGCGAATTGAAGTGGAAACGGATTTACGTAGTTTAGAGGTAAACCTCTTTTCTACGGTTTGTTACACCCGACGGGCGATACGGGCCCCCGGACCGCAGGGACGGCTTCAGGAAGAAGAAGAAGTTATGGAAATTTTCAGTCTTCTTTGGCTATAATTTCTATATATTTCATTCTTGAGCAGCTTTCAAACATGAAGGGCGGAGCCCCTCATCAATCGCGGGAGTCCTAATGACACGGAATTTCTCCAAACGTCAAACATCTCAATACGAGTCGCACAAAGGATATCCGCAAACGCGTCTTGTTGCCCGTTTACCGAAGAAACCGTGGCGTGTCGCAGACAAAGACTACGGCGGCTCTTCTTCGCCGTCAAAGGGCGAGAGATGGCCCGGGCAATCCTGGCGATTAGCCAACCGCACGGAAAATTATAATGGCATTAAGTATCATTGTGCGTATTTGGGGATACTTTTTTTTTCTCTCGGCTTCGTGGGTTCCGTATAGATCGGATTGGGAAGATATTAAGGTGCCATTCATCCGATGGACGGAATGTGGAACACGCACGTTGTGTTTGTGTTTGTTGTGCCCGAATGAAGGACGGTATTTATAGGTAAGGATGGTAACAATACGGATGGTTTCTATTTGCTGGTTGAGGGGGTTTCTGATGGTCCCTGGGAATTTTCGGAGGATCACATGTGATTGGTGACCTGGAAATATTAAGATAATACGGATTCCAAAATAAATTTGCCCCTTTTTCTTTCTATGAACAATTCAATCCTACCCGTCCGGCCCTCCGTAAAAACAGAAAACGTCTAGAATTTTGAAATTCTTGAAAGACCTTGCATTTGAGTCTTAATTTTTTGCATATTAGGACAGTGTTGAACCAATTCTTAAAATGAATTATTACTTAGGTTAGGTTAGGTCAAGTTGAAACAATTTTTTAAATGAATTAATATTCAGGTTAGGTTGGCTTGAGTGAGGACAGCTTTGAAAAAATTCTCTAAATGAATTAATAATTAAGTTAGGTTAGGTTAAGTTGAAACAATTTTTGAAATAAATTAATATTTAGGTTGGGTTGGCTTGAGTGAGGACAGCGTTGAAACAATTCTCAAAATGAATGAATATTTAGGTTAGGTTAGCTCAAGTTAGAATAGTGTTGAAACAATTTTTGGAATAAATTAATATTAAGGTTAGATTGACTTGAGGACAGCGTTGAAACAATTTTTAAAATGAATTAATATTTAGGTTAGGTTGGTTAGGGGTGAGGACAGAAAATTTCATAAAATGGATTGATATTAAGGTTAGGATAGTTTAAGTTAGGACAGTGTTGAAACAATTCTTGAAATGAATTTATATTCATGGGGTTAGGTTAGCTCTAGTAAGGACAATCTTGAAAAAATTCCCGAAATGAATTAATATTCAGATTATGTTCAGTATTCCCAGATTTTCCTTCAGTTTGATTTTTTTTCATAAAATTCACCCAGATAGGTTTTTTTTTCTTTCCATTTTCATGAAGCGTTACTATTGTTACTCTATTTGTGAATTTTTAAGTAATTCAAAGAACTGAGCTTTTTTTACTGAAACTCTCTTCATTTGAATTTGGAGAACGGTTTGTAAACATCGAAATCCTGTTGGAAATAGCAACTCGTCTTATTCACAGGAAGAGAGGGATGAAAATAGAGAAAAACTTTTTTTAAATAGTGTTTTTTGATATTTTCGAAAAAATTATGATTTTTTCAACTCAAAAACTTAGAATCTGCAGAGGAATTCAAGAGGGAGAAGATTTCTTTTAGAATAAAGGACTTACTTCTCATTTGTACCTAGATTTTTTTTTTTTAATCCTCGAAACAACAATTCTTGGAGAAAAATTCGATAGTTTAATTTTCAATAGATTTGTCGAGGTTCACATGAAGAAAACCGACGATTGTAAGTGGTTCCCTCGAAAAGAATACGAATTATCGAATACATCTTTTTGGCTTCACTAAACAGTGAACAGAAAGAAAAAAAACGTTCAGATCCAATCGTTTAGCGAAACTACCACAATAGAGCCACAATATAATATCGGGGTCACACAGGCGAACAAAAGTGAACGCTCTCCGGTCTACCACGAGAATTAAAACCGCTGTGGGAACAAGAAAGGGATTCTGTTTGATCACATTATTCGATTATTTGCGCCCCATTGAATTCGTAACGAAGTCGGTTGTGAAAACAATGCCGAGTCGTTGATATAACACGGGGTAAGTTGTGACCGAGGAGGGTACGATATTGCGTATTAAGAAAGATCGAATGCCACCCGCGAGTATCGAAAAATAAACCAACAAAGAAATCCTCATCAATCACTCAAACCGACGACGTGCCACCTATTCGACGAGAACACGCCCGACGATGACTTTGAAATCGCGCCGGTGGCATTTCCCGCGATGACAAAGAACACGCCGATGATGATGATGATGATGACGGCCAATTAGCCAAAAAATTCGGCAAGGCCGAGAGAGGAGACCACCTATCGGCAAGGACACTCCAAATAATGACATTTGACGATAATTGGGGGTGCCCTGTCGTTTAGCGGCGCGCCGAAATATGTTATTTCGACGGTCTGTACTTAGTGATTAGACCGAATTCGCGAGTTCCCGGATGATGGATCTTCGTGGCGCCTTCTACGAGAAAACGAGATGGTAATTGTAATGAATAAAGTCTAAATTCTTCTTGAATAATTTATTTACAGTTCACTAATACTAATTTATTTACACCACTCAATAATTTATCTACACGTACTCTATTAAGTCGTATACTTTACTACTCCTCTCGTTTTATATCCGCTTCATAGTTCTCGAAGGGTCTGGAAAGTCAAGGTCTGTCGGGAATGGCGTAGATACATCTAAAAAGCTAGGTTAGGTTAGTAATTGTAAAGAATAAAGTCCAAATTCTTCTTAAATAATTCATTTACAGTTCACTAATACTAATTTATTATACCACTCAATAATTTATCTACACGTACTCTATTAAGTCGTATACTTTACTACTCCTCTCGTTTTATATCCGCTTCATAGTTCTCGAAGGGTCTGGAAAGTCAAGGTCTGTCGGGAATGGCGTAGATACATCTAAAAAGCTAGGTTAGGTTAGTAATTGTAAAGAATAAAGTCCAAATTCTTCTTAAATAATTCATTTACAGTTCACTAATACTAATTTATTATACCACTCAATAATTTATCTACACGTACTCTATTAAGTCCTATATTTTACTACTCCTCTCGTTTTATATCCGCTTCATAGTTCTCGAAGGGTCTGGAAAGTCAAGGTCTGTCGGGAATGGCGTAGATACATCTAAAAAGCTAGGTTAGGTTAGTAATTGTAAAGAATAAAGTCCAAATTCTTCTTAAATAATTCATTTACAGTTCACTAATACTAATTTATTATACCACTCAATAATTTATCTACACGTACTCTATTAAGTCGTATACTTTACTACTCCTCTCGTTTTATATCCGCTTCATAGTTCTCGAAGGGTCTGGAAAGTCAAGGTCTGTCGGGAATGGCGTAGATACATCTAAAAAGCTAGGTTAGGTTAGTAATTGTAAAGAATAAAGTCCAAATTCTTCTTAAATAATTCATTTACAGTTCACTAATACTAATTTATTATACCACTCAATAATTTATCTACACGTACTCTATTAAGTCGTATACTTTACTACTCCTCTCGTTTTATATCCGCTTCATAGTTCTCGAAGGGTCTGGAAAGTCAAGGTCTGTCGGGAATGGCGTAGATACATCTAAAAAGCTAGGTTAGGTTAGTAATTGTAAAGAATAAAGTCCAAATTCTTCTTAAATAATTCATTTACAGTTCACTAATACTAATTTATTATACCACTCAATAATTTATCTACACGTACTCTATTAAGTCGTATACTTTACTACTCCTCTCGTTTTATATCCGCTTCATAGTTCTCGAAGGGTCTGGAAAGTCGAGGTCTGTCGGGAATGGCGTGGATACATCTAAAAAGCTAGGTTAGGTTAGTAATTGTAATGAATAAAGTCCAAATTCTTCTAAAATAATTCATTTACAGTTCACTAATACTAATTTATTTACACCACTCAATAATTTATCTACAAGTACTCTATTAAGTCGTATACTTTACTACTCCTCTCGTTTTATACCCGCTTCATAGTTCTCGAAGGGTCTGGAAAGTCAAGGTCTGTCGGGAATGGCGTAGATACATCTAAAAAGCTAGGTTAGGTTAGTAATTGTAAAGAATAAAGTCCAAATTCTTCTTAAATAATTCATTTACAGTTCACTAATACTAATTTATTATACCACTCAATAATTTATCTACACGTACTCTATTAAGTCGTATACTTTACTACTCCTCTCGTTTTATATCCGCTTCATAGTTCTCGAAGGGTCTGGAAAGTCAAGGTCTGTCGGGAATGGCGTAGATACATCTAAAAAGCTAGGTTAGGTTAGTAATTGTAAAGAATAAAGTCCAAATTCTTCTTAAATAATTCATTTACAGTTCACTAATACTAATTTATTATACCACTCAATAATTTATCTACACGTACTCTATTAAGTCGTATACTTTACTACTCCTCTCGTTTTATATCCGCTTCATAGTTCTCGAAGGGTCTGGAAAGTCAAGGTCTGTCGGGAATGGCGTAGATACATCTAAAAAGCTAGGTTAGGTTAGTAATTGTAAAGAATAAAGTCCAAATTCTTCTTAAATAATTCATTTACAGTTCACTAATACTAATTTATTATACCACTCAATAATTTATCTACACGTACTCTATTAAGTCGTATACTTTACTACTCCTCTCGTTTTATATCCGCTTCATAGTTCTCGAAGGGTCTGGAAAGTCGAGGTCTGTCGGGAATGGCGTGGATACATCTAAAAAGCTAGGTTAGGTTAGTAATTGTAATGAATAAAGTCCAAATTCTTCTAAAATAATTCATTTACAGTTCACTAATACTAATTTATTTACACCACTCAATAATTTATCTACAAGTACTCTATTAAGTCGTATACTTTACTACTCCTCTCGTTTTATACCCGCTTCATAGTTCTCGAAGGGTCTGGAAAGTCAAGGTCTGTCGGGAATGGCGTAGATACATCTAAAAAGCTAGGTTAGGTTAGTAATTGTAAAGAATAAAGTCCAAATTCTTCTTAAATAATTCATTTACAGTTCACTAATACTAATTTATTATACCACTCAATAATTTATCTACACGTACTCTATTAAGTCGTATACTTTACTACTCCTCTCGTTTTATATCCGCTTCATAGTTCTCGAAGGGTCTGGAAAGTCGAGGTCTGTCGGGAATGGCGTGGATACATCTAAAAAGCTAGGTTAGGTTAGTAATTGTAATGAATAAAGTCCAAATTCTTCTAAAATAATTCATTTACAGTTCACTAATACTAATTTATTTACACCACTCAATAATTTATCTACAAGTACTCTATTAAGTCCTATACTTAACTACTCCTCTTGTTTTATATCCGCTTCATAGTTCTTGAAGGGTCTGGAAAGTCGAGGTCTGTCGGGAATGGCGTGGATACATCTAAAAAGCTAGGTTAGGTAAGGTTAGTAATTGTTATGCATAAAGTCCAAATTCTTCTTAAATAATTCATTTACAGTTCACTAATACTAATTTATTTACACCACTCAATAATTTATCTACAAGTACTCTATTAAGTCCTATACTTTACTACTCCTCTTGTTTTATATCCGCTTCATAGTTCTTGAAGGGTCTGGAAAGTCGAGGTCTGTCGGGAATGGCTTGGATACATCTGAAAAGCTAGGTTAGGTTAGGTTAGGTTAGTAATTGTAATGAATAAAGTCCAAATTCTTCTTAAATAATCCATTTACAGTTCACTAATACTAATTTATTTACACCACTCAATAATTTATCTACACGTACTCTATTAAGTCCTATACTTTACTACTCCTTTCGTTTTATATCCGCTTCATAGTTCTCGAAGGGTCTGGAAAGTCGAGGTCTGTCGGGAATGGCGTGGATACATCTAAAAAGCTAGGTTAGGTAAGGTTAGTAATTGTTATGCATGAAGTCCAAATTCTTCTTAAATAATTCATTTACAGTTCACTAATACTAATTTATTTACACCACTCAATAATTTATCTACAAGTACTCTATTAAGTCCTATACTTTACTACTCCTCTCGTTTTATATCCGTTTCATAGCTCTCGGAGGGTCTGGAAAGTCGAGGTCTGTCGGGAATGGCTTGGATACATCTAAAAAGCTAGGTTAGGTTAGTAATTGTAATGAATAAAGTCCAAATTCTTCTAAAATAATTCATTTACAGTTCACTAATACTAATTTATTTACACCACTCAATAATTTATCTACAAGTACTCTATTAAGTCCTATACTTTACTACTCCTCTTGTTTTATATCCGCTTCATAGTTCTTGAAGGGTCTGGAAAGTCGAGGTCTGTCGGGAATGGCTTGGATACATCTAAAAAGCTAGGTTAGGTAAGGTTAGTAATTGTTATGCATGAAGTCCAAATTCTTCTTAAATAATTCATTTACAGTTCACTAATACTAATTTATTTACACCACTCAATAATTTATCTACAAGTACTCTATTAAGTCCTATACTTTACTACTCCTCTCGTTTTATATCCGTTTCATAGCTCTCGGAGGGTCTGGAAAGTCGAGGTCTGTCGGGAATGGCTTGGATACATCTAAAAAGCTAGGTTAGGTTAGTAATTGTAATGAATAAAGTCCAAATTCTTCTAAAATAATTCATTTACAGTTCACTAATACTAATTTATTTACACCACTCAATAATTTATCTACACGTACTCTATTAAGTACTATACTTTACTACTCTTCTTGTTTTATATCCGCTTCATAGTTCTTGAAGGGGCTGGAAAGTCGAGGTCTGTCGGGAATGGCGTGGATACATCTAAAAAGCTAGGTTAGTTTAGGTTAGTAATTGTAATGAATAAAGTCCAAATTCTTCTTAAATAATTTATTTACAGTTCACTAATACTAATTTATTCACACCACTCAATAATTTATCTACACGTACGCTATTAAGTCCTATACTGTACTACTCCTCTCGTTTTATATCCGCTTCATAGTTCTCGAAGGGTCTGGAAAGGTCGAGGTTTGTCGGGAATGGCGTGGATACATCTAGAAAGCTAGCGATCGACATGTCCGGCATAAGTTCGTTACATAATGAAGAAATCGCAATTGAAAAGGAGATCCCGAGCCGTGACCGACGACGATAATTCACTGTTGACCAAACGAACCACCCCCATCTCGACATTTTTCGAATTCCCCACGGTCACCTTTCCGGGGGGTGTACGTGTCGCCGACAAAGAAGTCGGCATCGACTTTTGCACCTCGTAGAAAGACGTATAATTCATGGGACGACGACGTCGTCTTGTCACCGTGTGTGTTCCCTTCTATGAGTCTTAATGAGGGCCTGACGAGGGTGAACGGGGATTTATGGGCGTGGGTCACAAGGGGTAAACGCGTAAATGAAGAATTCCTCGGACGACACATCGAGGATAGATCATATCGACCGTTGTTGACGCCTAACAAAAAGTAACATCTCGGTAATTCGATATTTTCCCTTATCCCCGTTAACCTGGGGGAGGGTTGATGCCGAGCACGCGTCAATCCGCAGATGGCGCGCCACCAGGCGTCCCGTCTTGATATCGGGTAACACGAAGGCCCGATGAAGACACCTGGTGATCGCCGCCCCCGAAGTGTCCGCGCCTCGGCGATGATGAGACCCACCTATGCGGAGGTACCGTTTTCGCTTTCTCCGGGGGATTTTCGTCGGGAGACAGTGGCGCGCTGTATTCGATGACGAACAACAAAAAAACAACAACAAGTTATCAGTTCAGAAATCAATGTAAAATAATATACGGCTGAAATAATCAAATTCAGGAATGAAATTAGAAAAATCATACTAGATAAACTGATAGCAAGCCAACAAAACAGTTCATGTACCCAGAGACCAACAAATTTATCGTTTGCATCTGCAGACCGGTTTCGATCCATATCAGATCTCTTCAGTACAGTTAGCAAAATGACACATTTGATGTGAGAAACAGAAAACTCAAGGCAACGTGGATCTGAGAAAATTTTCCAAATCACGCCACCTGTCCGTTCCAAAAGCAACTGTCTCAAATATCTGTAGTGTGAAATTTTTCTAATTTCATTCCTGAATTTGATAATTTCAGATAAACAGCCATAAATTATTCTAGTCAATTATTCAGACGAATAAGGTTGAAGCTTGAACCCGTAATTTCCATGTGTGACCATATATGCTCGTATTGTTACGGCGCGTCAAACATGTGTCTTTGTCTTGGGGAGTTGATGAAATAGTTCATGATCTACAGATATTTGAGACAGTTGCTTTTGGAACGGACAGGTGGCGTGATTTGGGAATTTTTCTCAGATCCACGTTGCCTTATGTTTCAAAGGTTTTCTGTTTCTCACATCGAATTTATCATATTGCTAATCGTACTGATGAGATCTGATATGGATCGAAACCGGTCTACAGGTGCAAATGATAAATTTGGTGGTCTCTGGGTTACATGAATTGTTTCGTAGGCTTGCTATTAGTTTTTCTAGAATAATTTTTCTAATTTCATCACTGAATTTGAAAATTTCAGATAAACAACCCTAAATTATTCTCCACAATATGTTTGTTGAGCGATCGAATTCAATAAGTTTTTATTTCGAATTTTATTGAAGAGTATTTTACAATAGAACCCAACGAAAACCTTCAAAGTGGTGGGAAAGTATTGAAAGAAGATTAATTCGATCTCGTAAATCGTTGAAAATCAGAAAAAAAAAACATATATTATGGCGCTAGGAAATCGTTGAAAAATATTATTTTCCTCTATTCCTCACTTCATTTCACTGAGATCAGTGTATTTTTTACAGAATTCGCTCAAATTCTTGACTCCGCCAAAGTTTGAAATAATTATAGAGAGAAAAGTCAGGGAATACCTGTGATTGTAAAATATCGTAATTAATGAGAGACTCTTTATGAATGAAAGATTTATAAACGTTATATTTGATTTATTTACAACCTCAACACTATACAGGGTGTTCCAAAATTGTAGCTACAAACGAAGTGGGGAGATTCGCAAACGTTTCCTTTTCGAAATGCAGGGTGTTAAATTTTGAAATTTTTCCAAGTTTTTTTCTCATAGTATCTACTCTTCACAAGATATTCAACCCAAACAGTTCAATTCGTAGTGTCAAAACTAACAATGAATTAATTCACCACACCTCACTAACTGTATTTTTATGGTAATTTGGATTTTTCTAAAGATTTCGAGAGAATCGAATCGAAATTTTTTTTCTCGAAATCGGTAGCAGATACGACAAAACTACAAGAGAACATAAAGTACATAACAACAAAGCTGCTTTTTAAATTTTTTCAAATCAACAGTGGCTCACCAAAAAAAAATTCTGGAGGAAAACAGGGGACAGTGTTCCAGAAAAAAATATCACCCTGTAGATTTGATATCGAAATTGGAATGTCACATAGTGTAAACTCACAATTGTAATATTTATGCTGAATTTCAGTCGAATATCTTGTGAAGTGTAGATACTATAAGGAAAAGACTTGAAAAAAATTCAAACTTTAACACCCTTTATCTCGAAAATGAAACATTTTCGATCCCATGTAAAGGGACAAAGGAATCTCCCCTTTTCGTCTTTACCTGCAATTCAGGAACAGCCTGTATACTTACATCAACATGTTTGGTTGTATCGATTCCATCAACCTCACGACGAACAAATAAGATCTATCTCTGATAGATCTGAATTAACAGTTTCTAATGATAAAGATATTGTGAAAATCTTTCATTACACCAGTACAATGAAATGTTGGTATCTTATCAAAGCTGTGATGTTAACTGAGCTTTCTCTACAAAATATGCATAGAATGTTGACACTTTCTCCCACTTTTGCAAAGGGGGCTCAAATGTTGAAAACTAATGAAAATAAGACGAAAATCTCTACCCATCACATAATGACGAATTGTGACCAATGACAAAGCCAAGATCTACCTTATTCTGGCCTTTCCTATTTCTATCATAAACTCTTTAGTACTAATATATTTTATGAAATACATGCCGGCAACTGTCGTTTGTACCGTTGAGGTAATCCTCTAGAGCCATAACATGAACACGCCGGAAATCCCAGAAATAGGAATTTCGAAAACGAGCGTATAATCGGTAACTTTCTATTTAATTTCCACTCAAGGTGCCACTTCTTAATTTTATTGAGTATATACTGAATAATTCGCAATGAAATGAATTTCGAGCCGACTTCCCTTTCGACGCCGCTGTTGCCCGATCCACTCCGTCTGTCTCGCACATGTCGTCCCCGATACAATTGATGTACCTTTTGTCGGGGGGTATTTGGCGATCGATCTAGAACCCATTATCGGGCCATGTGCTGGGTGAGAGAAGAAAAAAAAATTGTTATTGGAAAATGGGGGCCTTTTACGCACATCGACACCTTGCTCATCGACCACCAGGTGGTTGTAGATGATAAATGGAACCGATCTGGACCAACTGCCGGGGGAGGACAATAGTTTTTTGGGGGTGATTTCGCGATCGATTCTCGAAATTACGCGTATCTTGAGGGATCCTCGTAGGTGGCGATTACCGCGTTTCCGTACACGTCGATAAAAAGAAGAACAAAGAGCCGTCGGAAAACCAATATCTTTAGACGGAGATAAATGGATTTGTACGATTCCGAAATCGCAGCAGCGGCCGGTGCAGTCCCGGGAGCGGGACGAATCTGACCCACAACACGCCTTCGGTGCCGGCCAACTGGTCCAGGAGACTCGTCTGGTTTTACCGAGGATATTTTTTCGAATTTTTCTTAGATGCTATTTCGAGAAAAAAATGTTAACAATTTCTACGTCGGAAATGAATAAGTTGTGAGGTATCAAGGGGGAAAGAAAATGAACATACATATTTTGTTTTAACCTTGACCTTGACTTCAATATTATTTCAAGGTCAACTTGTTTTTTTTAAATGGTTTATTTTTAGAAAAGATTCTTATTCTTCATGAAAGGTAGTAACTTTTGTTTGAAACTTTTTTTCATCGGATGTCAAATTCAAAAGATATTTACATATCAAGTATTCCCACATCACAGCATCACTGAGGAAAAATCTACTCTATTCTATGATCATGAATAGTTCAGATTGTGTAAGTAAAAAAATGTGTAAATAGTTTAAGCCTTGTTGTTGAGTTTGAAAAAATTGATGAATGAAAGTCCAAGGTCATAATTTTGAACATTCACTGCAATGATGTGAAATTGTCAAAAACATAATCATAATTAAAATTATTTTTGATTTTTTCCCAAGCGTTCGAATAAAATTTAGTTCAATATTTTGAAATCCGATGAAAAAAATTTTTTTTTACAATTATTTCATGAAGAATAAGAGTCTGTACTGAAAAATATACCTTTACATTTAAAAGAATCAAGTTGACCTTGAAATAACCCTGAAGTCAAGTTCAAGATTAAAACGAAATATGTTCCTTTTCTATCCCCTTTGATACCTAATAATTTTTATTTAAAACACTTTTCAGCGTTATATCATTTCATTACGATGTCTGTATTTTCGAATTTTGAGCCGAAAATGGTCTCAATCGACTATGTTTGACTCACTGATGACGAATCCTTCAAAAAATTCGAGTCTGTCCGTCCGGCCGGCCGTATACACGATAACTCTCGAACGGAATGTCCTAGAGACTCGAAATTTTCAGGGTAGGTTCGAATCTCGAATGCCGCAGTTGAGTTCATTATTAGGCGAAATTCGTCCAGGGGTTCCGTAAATATGGTCGCTCGAAGATTTGTTTTTCTGAGAACTTCGAAACTACTGATTCGATCGAGGTGAAATTTTGCACTCGGGTGGCGAATTACGTGTTCAAGCTACATGCAAAATTTTGTCCAGCTCGCATGACCAGAGCCATAGGAACCATAGAAAATTATAACTTTGTAATGGAAAGGCCTAGGGACTTGAAATTTTCAGGATAGGCGTGGATCTTGAATGTTACGGTCACGTTCATAATTGAGCAAAATTAGACTAGGGGTTCCGTAAATATGGCCGTTTGAAATTCAGTTTTCTTGATAATTTCAAAACTATGGATTTGATCGGGACGAAATTCTGTATTTGAATTGAGAATGATATATTCGAACTATATTTTTTCCAGATCGCATGATCGGAGAAACCATAGAAAATCATAACTTTCGACCGGAAAGGCCTAGGGACTTGAAATTTTCAGGATAGGTTCGAATCTCGAATTTCGCGGTTATGTTCATCAATGAGCAAAATTAGACTAGGGGTTCCGTAAATATAGCCGTTCAAACTATTTTTTTTCTGATAATTTCGAAACTACCCATTGGATTGGAATGAAATTTTGCATATAGATGAAGAATAATTTATTCAAACTACGTGGGAAATTTTATCCAGATCGCATTACCGAGACCATAGATACCGTAGAAAATTCCAGCGAATTATCGAAAAAAAAATTGTTCACCTAAAGCACTGACTTGAATTCATGATTTTCGCCTTAGTTTGAAATTTTCTTTGACAGCTGTCAAAATATTTCAAATTGGTTTCTAGAACTGGAGAATGCAAATCTACCTACGAGGTGGATGAACGAGCGCTTAAAACCTCCTGACTTCAGGACAGTGCTTTTCTAAATTTTTTTCATGAAGAATAAGAGTCTGTACTGAAAAATATACCTTTTCATTTAAAAGAATCAAGTTGACCTTGAAATAACTCTGAAGTCAAGGTTAAAACAAAATATATTTATTTTCAATCCCCTTTGATACCTAACAATTTTTATTTGAAACATTTTTTTTCAAAGTACATACATAGTTTTTGGGATAATTTACTATCTCAAGTTAAATGCCGCACCCTGTATACATTTTATAAATTTATGTTATATATTTTTTCTTCACCCGTATTATAATAATACACTCATTATGCCCATAATCCGTTTCATGATGAGGTCCATTATGATGCAGATTTTTAATCAATAGAAACCTTTATTTTCCAATGTTTGACGTTTGTCCTTGATTCATATCTTATTGTTTTATTTGTCAAAATCATAGGTATTGAATTTTGGTGTAATATAGCAAAACTTCGATAGTTATATTATCAAAATGTCTGATATCAGCGATATAGAAGAATTACCATCGATTCCTCCACACATGTCGGAGAAAGCATAAAATGCGGTACAAAATATTTTACCCCAAGAATCTAAGAAAGTGTGCGAAAAACAATATCAACGGTTTATGGACTGAAGAAATACAAATACTATTTCGAAATTCTTCGAAAATATTTCGATTGCTTATTTTCTAGAATCGATGGAAACTATGAAATCTTCAAGTACATGACACATTATTCGATAATAAAATTATTGGTAAATATCAACAATAATATGGACATTTCTAAATATAAGAAGCTAAAAGCTTCATTAAAGCGAAAGTTCGAAGGATATGTTGGGGAAAAACCAAAAATATTTCAACCTGAACAAATAAAAAAGTTTGTCGACGAAGCACACGATGAAAAGTTTTTATTTATGAAAGTAAGTATCTACTTAACATTGCATTTTTGAAAATGTTGTAGTGATAAAATTTTCTATTCGACTCATGCATGATATATTTCATTAATGTCGAGAAAACTTGATGAGTTAACTCGTGGAAAAGCGGACTAAGGAGCTAGATTTGAACTAGACTATATTATGAGACTCGGATTTGTAGCTAGCCTATCCTGCTTATTATTTTAGTTTTTCTTTTCTTTATTTCTTACAAATACAGAAAATTCGAGAAAGATATAAGAGAGTTATTGCAGTTACGTTGCTATTATAGTGTTAGCATAAAATAATTTGAGGATTATTTTCATTTTGTATTACCTATCGATTTCATATTTTTTTGTTTTTTTTTTTAAATTCTTTTTTCTTGTGACGTATTCTATACAATGTATTTTGTCTTGAAGAATGAATGAAAAATTATTATTATTATCAATAATATATATTGTTGTATTTGTTTAATTTATTTTTTTGTTTTAGGTAACAATGATTTTTGGAATAATCTAAGCATGTCGAAGGCATGAAATACATGACCTGAAATGCGAAAATGTCAAAGATATGAATAGTATCTTAAATGTTAAATTAGTAAATAATGCACAATTCGAAACATTGGTATTGATAGATTTGGTAATTTAGGGAAGCAAATAGCAACATATTTAAATCTGCCCTATCCGAATTTACATACAGGGTGTTGTTTTCGAAGGACATCTGCAACCGTATAAGTTGATGCCGGTTGTTATTTTGCTGCATTAATGCATTAAAACATTTACAATTACAATTTTGTAGATTTTTTATGGAAATATTAGTAATTACTGTTTTTGTGTTATATGTTGTTATACAAATATAAATATAATATTTATAGTTCTTCATTATTTATCGGGTGTAGAAAGAATAGCTCATGCAACTCTCATATAATGGTTATTAATACACTCGCATTAACCATATGGTTAATGCGAGTGTATCAATAACCATCATTGCATGATCTTTGCATATTATATCACACAAATGAATCAGTCTCGAATTTTAGACGATTTTGTCGTCCAGTTGGCCGCCGCCCCCTCCTTGGACCACCTACACCGCGCAGCCACCTCGGTTTATTTAAATTAACCCATTCGAAGCGATTTTTACGGACGCTTCTCCGACTGCCTCGCCGCTAACGAACCAAATTAATTTGATTGGATTTATCACAAAAGGACGAGAATATCGCGCGGCTCCACCACCGACCTCTCGGACGGAGAAGAGCCGCGATCTTCTCCAGCTTCTCCTTGTGCGGTATACTCACAATTCCATCTTATTTCGTTCGAAATTCCCACGTGTCCGGCAAAATCGACGAAAACCCTTCGGTGTTATTCTTGAATTATGACACCCATTTAGGGGGCGTAAGGCCGAATGTTATTTTTTCCTATAATGCTACATTTCGGCGTCTTCCCAACAATGCGCCCTTAAAGAGTCGAAAGACACGTACACGACACCACGAATACTAATTTCTGGATTACCCCCGGTCTCTCCCCGACGATAATAAGACTGTAAAATCCCGGGGATTGTACCTGTCGCATTGTCACAATTCGGATATTCTCACGTTTTTCTCGTGAGAGAACGTGTTCGGACGGGGTTGCATTTTCGGATTTTCGATTTTCGTGCACGAACGAGCAATAAATCTTTTAAGGGACGAGAATCCCATGAGGTGACCAGGTTAGAATTATTTTCGAAAAATTTCGCTTGTCTGATGAATTCTTAGCGGGCGTGTCGGATTTTACAGGAGGAAAAATACCTCCCTTATCTGCGACCACGTCCACTTATCGAGGACCTCTTAATTTCGGGTCTAGATAAGAGTGAGATGAGGGCGAGAATTCCGACGATATCTAGATCTGCTCTGTCGAGAACGGACCTAATTAGATTAAACTTGTCACACTTCGAGAAATAATTGGCCGGTTAAGATCACTGAGTCAGGGGCGTACGTCGAAAAATATGAAAATTGCTACATATAAAATTCAGTAGAGATTGAAAATTATTCAAGAACAATAATAGTATGTTATACAACGATCATGTAATTATAGTTATTAATACACTCGCATTAACCATATGGTTTATACGAGTGTATTAATAACCATTACAAGAGAGTTGCTTACGCAATTTTTTCTACACTCTATGAATAATGAAGAACTATAAATATTTTATTTATATTCATTTGAATTGAACACAAAAAAAATTGAAATTGTAATTAATGGTATTACCTCGGGTATTAGCTACCGTGGATATAGAAAAACTTCAAACATTTTATTTATATTTATATTGGACATAATATTTTTAATTAATCTGATTTCTCAAAAATATTAAGATTATTTATTGTGCAGTTTGAAAAGTTTATTCAAGGTCCAACTGATCTGGGAATGGGAGGAATTTTTACATTTATTTCATTATTGCTAGTCTCAATAGAGTTCAATATTGTATTTGAAAATGCTGATTTTTTTCTGACCCGAATTTTCAACATAGCCTTCCGCCACTGAATTGGATTTTCAGCCACCATGATATTTTAATGCAGTAGTATCACCACCGGCATCAGGTGTCCTTCGAAAACAACGCCCTGTATATAAATTCGGATCAGGCAGATTCAAACATGTTGCTATTTGCTTCCCTTAGTTAACAAATCTGTTAATACCAACGCTTTGGATTGTGCATTTTCCATTAAAATAATTAACGAAAAATTATGGGGTTGGGAAAATGTTGGGTCGTAGATTTATATATTTTTTACTAATTTCGTAGTATTTGCCGGTAATTGTAAATGTTCGTTGTATTTACCACAAAACAAAATTTCGAGCGGCCATATTTACGGAACCCCTGGGCGTATTTTGCCCAATAACGAACTTAACCGCGGCATTTGAGATTCGAACCTACCCTGAAAATTTCAAGTTTCTAGGACACCCCGTTCGAGAGTTATCGTGTATACGGACGGACGGACAGACTCGAATTTTCCGACGGATTCGTCATCAGTGAGTCGAACATAGTCGTTTGAGACCATTTTCGGCTCGAAATTCGAGATATACAGATATCGTGACGAAATGATATAACCCTCGTGTAAGTAGTACGAGCGCTCAATATGCTAGATTTTGCATTAAAAATTCCAAATCGGCAACAGTGTGTTCGATATCATCGAGATGATTATCGAATCGCTGTTTCATCATGTTCGTTCCTTCGTCGGAAACCGATATTTTATTCCAAACGACTTCAACCATATGGCTCAACATGGATTAAAATATAGTTTGCTAAACAAGATTTATTCCGATAGAATAATTTGAATTCCTGTGAGAAATACCAAACATTCCTATTGAATTTAATGTGTCTATACTGTTAGTCGTACAAATATTGTTGGGTTAATCTCATAAAGTTATTGCATCTTACTAGATATTCCTGTAACATTTACGGAAATATTCCTTTTGAAATGAAAGTACCTGATCACTGCTATACTTACCGTTTGCCCTGTTCATAGGACTCAAGTCACTTAAACCGGAATCGGCATGTCAGATTTCAAGTACAGATTGTTCTCCGAACTCTTTTGTTTTCGTGATAAAAATAGTTGCATTCGAACAACAGGAATTCATTCAATCGGAAATTCCCGGGATTCTTTTTTTTTTCAGTGTATTATCCCTTCATTCGTATATTTTCCTCTCCGCGGAATTTTCGACATCCGCCACTGGCGTTCGCACCATCGTTCGGAAACTGGTTTAAACTATGCAATATTCGGAATGTTCCCTCATCTTTCCTTAATTAAATCATTTGGCGATTTTTTCTTTTTTTCCTGCCCCGTCCGATCCTCTTTTTCTCCTCCGTTTGACGATCCGACCGGCATCGGCGAAGAAGGAGAAGCGTCCGTTCGCGGTCCACGCCGGCGCTTGCTCCGAGATCGTTTAACGCTCTCTCGGCGGCGGAATTTCCAATTTGACGAGGCGCTGGCGGCGGCCCCAAGTGATTTATTCGTTTCTTAACCGTCCTGGACCAGATTGAATCTTCGGAAGGTCGTTGTAGAATAACTTCAAAGGAAAACTATGGAAATTCGTCGTTTAAAGGTATCCCACAAGGTTCGTTTCTCGGCGCTCCTTTCTTTCGTGACGAGTAGAAAATCGGTCAATTAGATTCTTCGAGTGACGCTACGACTGAAACACCCCGTACATCTGGGAAAGAAATCGAACCCGTCCAACAAGTTGACATCACGACAATTTATCGCCGGCCGATAAAAAAACAACAACCAAGGGTATAACGACGATATTGAGACATAGTCGTTTAAGATCGACAACGTTAATCGGTCGCAATAAAACCCTAACGACCGGGGGGTGACTGAGGGTCACTTTTACGGCCGCGTCTACCTGCTGTCGCTTTTCGGGAAACGAAGATTCGCGCGAATGGTCGATAAAACGATAACGACCCGTTCTATCATGAAATA